>JAYKTE010481959.1:0-10112 GCA_036873565.1 Xipholeptos notoides | reverse complement strand
TAACTCATCTAGGTGAAGGGTAACACTGATTACAAAAGCCCAGGGATGAGCACATAAAAAAATGGCCTTGTGCTGAATTTGGGTTAGTGCTCGACCAAGTAAATATCATATACATATATATTTCTATCAGTTTTATTCTATTAAACTCCAACTATCTATCTAGTTACCTGGTATCAATCTATATATTTAATCATCTATCTCATTCTATTCAACTCTATCTATCTATCTATCTATCTATCGATCTATCTATCTATCTAGTAACCTACCCGATATAATATATATAAGATGTAAAATATATATATATAATGAGCTTGCTCTGAAGATAGTTACCTACCTACCTGGTAGGTAGGTACCTATCATCAGAGAAAAGTCATTATTTATCTATCTATCGATTTAGACATGCAATTACTTTCCTAGTGAATATCTGAATTTATGCATCCATTATAAATATCAACTTCTTAATCTTTTAGATTTTTTTACCAATATTCCATCTCAAATTTTCATAATTACGAAATCATATAACAGAGGAATTTAAAATTGAGTTCTCTATATTTCATAACATTTATGTTAACAACCTTCTTGCTCATCCTTTCTCTGTTTATAATATTTTTTTTCTCAAAATCTGCAAATATCAATTTTTGCTTATAGATTTTCCTATACTTCTTTCCATCTATTAACCTGCTTCAGTTTATTCATATCCATTCAGTTACCAGCAATGTTTATAGACAGTTATTTCATTCAGTACATATCACATTCACTTTCACCGGCCTCAGACAGATGAGGTTTGTTACTCAGGGGAAGTAACTCATCTAGATGAAGAAGAACACTGATTAAAAAAATCTGGTAGTTGAGACCTGTCAACTCAATGAGAGTTACTCATCTAGGTGAGGGGTACCACTGATTCCAAAGCCTTGCTAGTTTAGACCTGTCAACTCAATGAAAGTAACTCATCTAGGAAAGACACTGATGCCAAAACCTAGGTAGTTAAGACTTGTCAATTCAATGAGAGTACCTCATCTAGGTGAAGGACCATAATGATTCCAAAACCTGGGTAGATGAGGCCTGTCAACTAAAAAGAGTAACTCATCTGGTTGAAAAACAACACTAATTCCAAAAAATCCAGGAAACTAATGAGCACGTAAAACTAACCTTGTGTCTAACTCGGTTTGGTGTTCGACCAAGTATATATCATTTCTGTCTATCTATTAATCCTGCCTTTATCTCCATCACTTATCACACCTTGATGTCAATCTATTACTCTTAATGTGAAGCATTCGATCAACCCTACCACATACTAAAAGTGAGGTGTTACAGCTTGGATGCTTTCAGAATTCTTCTTGTTCTCTTTTACCATCCCGGGTTTAGAAGCCAATCACAGATTACTAACGCCCACAGAAGACACACCTAACCTACAGAAGTGTCAATATATCTTGAGAACTGACAAAGCTGTCACTTAGCATTTCTAACTTCAACAGCAATAAGAGTTATTCAATATGAATTATATATAAATATATATATATACTATTTGCCTCTGATTCTAAGAGGTTCATTTCCAATTAGTTGATTCTTTAGGAACATTTTCATTTTAGAGAGGGAAATACAAATATAAATATTGAATACAAAAAATTTTTATTTTTAGAAGAGAAGAGAAGTGTGCAGAGTAGAGGGGATAGCAAGGGCTTTCAGTGATATGGGAAGAAAAGAATGAAAAGGGAATGAAAGAAAGAAAATGAAAGTGCAAAAGAAATAGAGAAAGAAAAAGAATGAACAAAAGAAAATGAAAGAATTGTAAAAAGAAAAGAGAAAAAAAGGAATGAAAGAATGAAAGGAAAAGAGAAAGAAAAAGTGAAAAAGGGAAGAAAGAAAATGATATAATGAAAAAAAGGGAATGAAAGAAAGGGAATAAAAAAAAAAAAAAATGAAAAATGAGAGAAAGAATTAAAGAAAAGAAAATGAAAGAGAAAGCATTAAATAGAGAGAAAGAAAGAAAGAAGGAGTGAAAAAGTGAACAAAAGAAAATGAAGGAGAGAAAACAAAAGAAAATGTAAATAAAAAAGAAATGAAGGAAAGAAAATGAAATAGTGATAAAAAAATGAAAGGTGGAAAAAATTAAAATAAAAAAAATCTCAGTAAAGAAATCAACCAAGAAAGAGTGAACAAAAGGAAATAGAAAGAAAAAATTAAGAAAGAAAATGAAAGAATGAAAGAAAGCAAAGAAAAGGAAAGAGAGAAAAAACAAAGAAAGGAAGAAAAAAGAAAGAAAAATAATGTCTGCTACAAAAATAGATATATATACAAAAGTTGAAGACAAGCTTGTATTTCGTATAGTTAATTTTAAAGAAATGTCAGTAGCATATTGGTAACAGCATGGATATCTAGAGCTATAATACAAGTGCTCTATCTCAGACTGGTCATCATGTTATTTTCAGAGTAATGCTATTGGTAAGACAATGAAACATTATCAGCACTAATAAGTCAGAGTCCATTTTCTAATTTTTACAAATAATGTAATATATTTAACCCGATGAGCATTTTAGGAAAATCTTTGTTTTAATTTTTTTAGATAATATTTTCTTATATATCACTCTTTGAGTTATCTTTGCTTTTTTCAATAAATATCATTATTCAATGGAATCACAAACATTCTTATCTTTTAAATTCCAAAATGAACTGATATTTATGAATAACTAGCAACATTAACCGGTCTTGCTCAAGGGTTGCATTTTACCCCATAGCAGCTATTTTTCCAACTGAAAACCAAATCGAATTTGTTCCACAGGTCTGAACATCCCATATATCACATTTCAAGTTCTTGTGGGGGGGGGGGTCTATAGTCATGAAACTTTTGAACAATTCTTTCAAAGGTAGACAGGTAAAAGTGGGTAAAGTTTTGTTTGAATTGGACCATTCTTCAAGAAGCAGATTTTTTAATTATCAATTTTTTATACTTATTTGGGGTATTCCGAAACAACACCTATCTAAGAATACCCCCAGACACATAAAGTACAACCATGGGAATTTTCAAGAAAATCGTCCCTGCTGGTTTGGACCCTATAAGGAACAAACTCACACACATGGACACATAGATAAATTTCCATTTATATATGTTTAGATGCTATTTTAACAGAAATTAGGAATATCTAAGAATTAAATATTGTAAAGATTCAAACATAGCTTAATTTGCTTCACAATTTTGCTACTAGCAATAAAATTGATTACAGTTACTGATTTTAGCTTAATGATATCAGACATTTTTATACATAAACTTAATACTGATAATGTGATGGAAGATTTAAAAAAATTGATTTTTTTAAAGTAGCTTTTATTCTAAATCCAAAAAAACAACACTAATCAATATTAAGATTTTTAAATAATAAGTCTTTAAATTATTTGAAAATTTCACATTTCAAATCAAGTGAAATACTCTGGAAAATAGAAGAATAACAAGTAAATTTCAAAGTTTATATTTAAATTCATAATGAATTTCAATGAAAGCCGTATTTAATGCATGAAAACATGTAAGATATATTTACTTTTAACATATTACTATTATAAAATGGAAGAGACAAAAGTTCTGAAATAACAGTTTCTTGACACAATCAATCTTTAAAAATGTATCAAAATTCAATGAATCATTCAATCATTATGAAATTATTAATTAAATAAAGGAATTTATAATGATTAGTATAACTTAATCAATATTTGAAAATACATTTGTTATTCTTTAAGGCAATTTTTATTTCTGTAGTGAAAAGCATAAATAATAACATTTATTATTAAAAAATATTCTATTTTTACCTATATTGAACTATTGATATTATCTAATGACTTTGTGGCAAATTGTTTATGAAACTTTGGTTGACTGCTTTATTTTTTGACAACTCGGGCATTTTTAGAGTCATTTGAGAGCAAATCCAGTTATTATTTGTTGAATTATCTGGTTTTATTGAAATATCCTTCTTGAGAAACTAATTTTAGGAAGAATATGGCCTTGTTTAGATATTTTTCATAGAGAAACAGTTTGTGAAAAAAATCGGATCTTTGTTGAAATATTCTTTCTAGAGGAACTATTTCTAAAAAAATATGGTCTTGTTTAGATAATCTTCATAGAGAAACAGTTTGTGAAGAAAAATATGCTTTTGTTTAAATATCCTTTGTAGAGAAACTATTTCTAGAAAAATTTGGTCTTATCAAAACACTCTTCATAGGAAAAAATCTATTAGAAAATCTGTTTAAATATTCAAGATGACATTTTTGTGCCTTAAAACTGTGCTTACACTTATGATGATTTGACATTCTCCCCAAGGTGTTGATGCAATTTATATAATGCCTAGGATGCTTCTTTAAGCAGGTTTTAGCCTTGGGAATTAGTGTATTCTAATTGTCCACTCACAGGGTGGGAAGTGGAAGTCTCTATGACTCAGTGATGAATACTTTAAATTTGGAATTATAATTAAGATCCAAGTATCTTCAAAACAATTATCTACTAATCCCCTTTGGAAAAATATATTCCCTTGACTCTGGCTATAGGTTAAACAGTGCTCTTATCCTTCTAAGAATTTATTGACAAAAAGCAACATTTTCTTTAAAAAATAGTTCCATATAAAAACTATTCTAAAGGTTGATACACCATTAAACAAAGAAATAAAATTTTAGAACTGTCTGAAGGATAAATATTCAGCTCATCTTGACTAATGGTGATTAAACCAACAAAAATCTATATTTCTCAAAAAAGTACAGCTTAGTAGTAAAGACCTGATAATTATGACTGAGAACAATTGAATTATTTTTAGGATTGCAGAAATAGTAATTTTAGTTGATTCAAAAAAGATGAGAAAAATTAATAATCCTGAAACAGAAAATTAGGCTCAATTTTTGGAATTGGTCTTACCTGAGGTTTAAAAACTTCTATTATTGATTTCTTTTCTATCCATTATTTCTTCATGTAATTATCAATTCTTCTTTAAAATATTTTCAGATTCTCCCAAAATAACCATGTAGAATTTATCAGTTTCATTTTTTCAGCTCACTACATAATTTTGTACTGAAACAATTTTATCTTTTGTCCTAATGAGGGATGTATTGGATAAAAAGTCCCAATTCAAAATTAATGGCACATTTTCTCATAAAAATATCTTCGAATTGTGACCAATTAATCAGGTAATTTTCTAAATTACAATAAAACCTTTGTTAAAAAAACAAGAAAAGATCAAAATGAAAGTATTAAAAAAAAGAATAAAGATTCTTTATTAACAACACCAGCTTGAATATATATATATATGCATAGATACAAGGCATTTTTCTTTAAAAAAGTAATAAGTATTATACATCTATCCCTCTATCTATTATAGTGTATGTATATCAGTATATTCACATCTATCCTAATTTGTTTAAACTAGACTCCCACCCAAATTTTTTTTTATATCTACTTACCTACCAACTTATCTATTAACAATGTATGCATTAGTTTATATAGTTATCCATGTTTCATTTAAAACCATATTAATGATTGACTTAACACCAATATTAATCTTGAGATAAAATGATTAGGTTTTTTTTAAATATGTAATTAAGAGTGAGTTAATGATAAAACAATATCACTCACAATGATGAAAGAGGGAAGGTTTGTCCATATTTTGTTTTCATATTATCATTATTTTTATAAATTGTCTAATGTTAGAGACAGTTTTATTCTAAATTATGCACATACATTTTGAACATTTATAAAGATTTATAAAGATAGATAAGTTATATGACTCTATTAGATATTTGGTTAATAATATTAAAGGAAATATCTTATAAAGAATTATTGAATATTTTTTAATAGATGTGAATATATTGATATACATACACTATAATAGATAGATAGAGGGATAGATATATAATACTTATTACTTCTTTAAAGAAAAATTCCTTGTATCTATGCATATATATTGAAGCTGGTGTTGTTAATAAAGAATCTTTATTCTTTTTTAATACTTTCATTTTGATCTTTTCTTGTTTTTTTGAACAAGGGTTTTTGTTATGGAGTCAAGTGTTTTTAAAATAGTCCCCTAATTTGTTTTCCTAATGTTGAGGGTGGTCAAAGAATACCAGACAATGTTAAAAAGAAGAATAAAGATTATTTTTAATAACACGTCCTTGAATAATGATATTCTGTCTATATATGTAAATGCATGTGTATATGTGTACATATAGGTACATGCATATACATATACACACATACACTATTAAATAATTAAGAAAAAATTATATAGTAGACAAAATTTAATACATACAAAAATAAGATATAGAACAAATATCTTTATTTCTGTAATTCATTATGTGAATTTTTGTTTATTTTATTAATTTTCTTTTCTTAATTTATTCAATCTTTATTTAATAAAAGTGTTATTTATATTGCATCTTTATTTTCATCTATATATATATATGTATATACATATTCATACACACACACACACATATATATATATATATGTGTTTGTGTATGAATATTTATGTATATGTATAAGTATCTATATATTCCTATTTAAGTGTGTGCATATATAGGTTCATTTATATGTAAAATTATGTATAGATTTATATATGTGTAATTTATCCAATTTTTATTTAAAAAAGGTGTTAATTATGCTGCATAATATATATGTATATAAATATATATACAGGCATAAGTTTCAAAAATAAAGTCTCTGGCTGATTAAATTAAGAAAGAAGGAGGAAGAATAATAATGAATAATTTATTAATAAATTGATTAATATATACACATACACACACCTACACATACAAATACACACAAATATATATATATATACTTTTGTAAATATCTATGTATGTATATTTATGCATGTATTCATATAGATTTATTCATAAGTAAAATTATGCATAGATTAATATATATGTATCTATACATACACAACTATATGCATACATATATAGATGAATATAAGTATATATATATGTAAATATGTATGCATGAATAATAATATATACATATATATGAAAATTGTTTTTTTATTATATATGTTTATATATGTGTGTATGAGTGAGTTTATTTGTAGTTATATTCTCTATTTCCTTGTCATATAAATTTTTAGAATCTTGTATTTTTTTTCAATGCCATTTAGCAGCACAACACCCCTTTCCATTGAAGTGTTGATCTATACTGCAAATTTATTAGTATATTTGTCTCAAATATTTTCTTTCCGAAAATTTATGAATTTGCATTGAAATGTTTGTGTTCAATATTTATCAAGTTCATTCCAAGTTTTCATGATTTTATTTTTATTTTATAAAAGCAAATAATTCTGAAAGCAAGCTTTTTCAAACATTTGTTTCCATGTCAGCTTGCTATAACCCGATCCATCATTTGTGGGTAGTAAATAAATAAGTTTCAATTTTATTCACTTTAACTAAATCCATTGTTTTAGTTTATTCTAAATAAACAAATAGACTGAAATTTTTTTGTTTTTGTTGAACAATTATTTTATCTTACATCAAAGAGTTTCTAAATCAACAAAATATGAATAATAAATTTAAAACAGTTAAAATACTTACTGTAATATCTATTTCTAAGCTAATTTTGATATATTATAATTTTCCTTGTCAACTGTTATTTAGTATGACTGTGATACACTATGATCCCTCTGAATATAAATGAATTAATTCAACTGCTTGACCATGATATCTTTTGATCCCTCTGAATGGAAATGGGATATTTGAACTGCCAAAGAACCAATTGTTCCAAAATTGTCTCCTTTGGAATGTAATAGAATTTTATTTTTGTTTAATTTTCAATCCAAATATGTTTTTTTTAATTGTTTAAGATATTCACTTTTCTACAGAAATTAGAACTGAAAAAAAGAGAACATGACACTCAGATATTTATGTGAAGTTATTTAATGAACCAATTTAAATGCATGAAAGCAAACAAGTTAAGCCCAATTTTACTTATGCATAAAATTTTTCACAGGTCTCGCTACATTTACATTGTAAATCAAAATTTGCCAAAAAATAATTTAAAAAATTATCTTAGAAATTAAATTATAAAAATGTATAGCATTCAAATTGTTATTCATTCAAAAGCTATGTTGTTTTAATTAATAAGAATTGATAAAAAATGAAATTAATAAGAATGAAATCTTTTTGCAAAAATAATTAAAAAATTATATTACAGATCAAATTTTGCAAAAAAATATTTTTAAAGCATCTTTAATTTATAAGTATTCCACAAATAAATTTCAATATTCAAATTGTTTTTTAATTATAAGCTTATTTAAATGAATCAATAATAATAGGGAAGAATAATGAATTGAATAGAAATTTAACTTTATATACTAAATATATAAATAAAGTGAACAATAAGAACTATTCATTTTTAAACTTAGGTTATATTTTCATGAAAACTTTATTCATAAAAATATAAATCAAATTTAATCATAATTATAAAGGTAAAATGAAAAATCTTAACTAAGCAATCAGTTTTTGATGTTACATTAAAATTACATAAAAGGTTTTCGAACTAACAAAACATGAAAGAAGCTGAGAACAATTATCTACAATACTCAAATAAATGTTCATTTTAAAACTTACTTTGATAAAACTATGAACATTGACAAATCATTTTATATGAATTTCTTTAATATTTGTTTCAAGTAAATTGGAAAACCTCTTATGTAACTTATTCAAATGCTTGAAAATACTTATTCAAATACTTAAATGAATAATCCAATGTTAGAAAAATAGTTGAAGAAATTATTAGTTTTGAAAACCAAACTAAATTTATATGAAAATTTTTATTCATTTTGATAAATTGACTGAACACAATTATATTTTTAATCATTTAAAAAAAGATTATTTTAAGAATATTAGATTTTGAATGAAATTCAAAAGAACACCTATGGTAGTTAGATTAGCATAGAATTACCAATATGACTAGCCTAATTACCTGAATTTTACCCTACATATATTTTTGAATTGATATCATATTTTGAATTAATTCTTTGTAGTTTAAAAAATGACCTTTTTTTTACACATTGCTTTTTCTTCAAATGATATTCTTAAACAGAACAATGTTTTATATAAATATTAAAACAATTTTATAACTAAAATCCATTGATAACATAGAGCTGATTATTACAAAATATTTTCTTTAATGTAATATGCAAATTAGATAACTTGAAAATTTAGACTTCCTTTGAATACTTAATATATATTGAGTTGTATAATGAAAATTCAGAAAAAAAGCACTTTTTGTATTTATTAATCAAATTGTGAATGCACAAATATACAGGAATACAACTTCATTTTAATAGATTGTATCAATAGCTATATTGAAATAAATTAAAATTAAAATCTTGAGATAGCTGTTAGTTTTAATAATTACATTTAACTTATTAGAAAGAAATAAAAGTAAAAAAATACAGAATAAAATTAAAACAAATGTCATAATATTTTATATATGTTAGACAGCAGGTTAACCCATATAGTAAGTTACTGCAGTAACTTCCCAAGAGTAAGTGAACATAATAGGTTTGAATTAAGATTCTATGAATCCAAAGACTAAAGATCACTGATTTGTTGATGAATACAACTTACTATAAATCATTATTTTAATACATCTATAAAAATGGTTAAGTGAATGAATGGGTAAATCAATGAAATAAAATGAATGAAGAGATAGAATAAAACAAAGCTATTTAATAGATTAATTCCAAAATTTTGAATTAATAGTCTTCTTTATTTAACAGTAGGTTCTTTTTGAAATAAAGTCAAATATTTTAGTCATAGACAGACATCAAACCTTTACAAGAACAATCTCACATTTATCATTTTAGATAACTAATTACTTTAAGGACAGGTAAAATATTCGAAATTTTTTCCATTAGAATTTTAAAACTAATTAAAGTAGAAATAACTCATTTTATAGAAGAAATCATTATTTTCATCATAGAACATTTTTTGTCATAGTATATCTTATTTTTTACCATTGTAAATTCTATATTTTTAATAGGTTATAGCTTTTATCAAGCTTCACATGATATACACTCCTGATCAAAAGTTTAAGACCACTTTAAAATTTAGAAAAATAACAACTTTTCAGTGGCAAAAAATT
>JAYKTE010481848.1:0-10113 GCA_036873565.1 Xipholeptos notoides | reverse complement strand
GTTTCTAGCACAACCACTTTATTTCATGTCTTCTTCCCATCTTGCAACAAACTGGCACACCCGGCCAGTCTTGTTTACAGTGACATTATTATTATAAGTTTAGCACTTTTACGCAAATTGATTTTGAAACTAGCAAGAGACAGACACAATTTTTCACAAATGTCGCAGTTAACATGGTGACTTGTGGGCTCGGTGCCCTGGGCCCTGTTCGCCTTTGCGAATCAAACACTTGTAAGCGCTGTCTGTACTACATACGGCTATTCTCAAAGGATTCTACGCATCCGTAATTGGATGCATACGTACATACACACATAAACACATTGAATTAGATAGTTAGTTTAATCGATCAATAAATAGATAGATAGATAATTAAGTAGGTAGGTAGATACATACACACTTGCATCCATAAACGATATACATGAGATAGATAGATAGATAGATGGATGGATGAATGGATGCATACATACATACATGCATACATACATACATACCGACATGCATACATACATACATACATACATACCGACATACATACATACAGACAGACAGACAGACTTACCTATATACATACATACATAAAAGATTCATTTGTGTCTGTCAGATACAAAAAAAGCATGACTGACTTAATGCACGTGCCAAGAAACGTTAATCGTTTTCATTTTGTATAACACCTCCGCAATTCACCGCCTGCTTCCGTTTTGACTCTTTTTGTCATCTTCGATAAAAAGAAGATCACGAATAAAGACGGAAAATGAACAGAAAAAAAAGGGAAAAGAAAATGAAGAAAGAAAAGAAAAGTGAAGGAAAAGAAAAATAGTAAAGAATGAACACATGATAAAGAGAGTAAGGAAGAGGAAAATAAAAAAGAAATTGAATAATAAAAGAAAAAAGGAAAATAAAGAAATGAAAAAGAAAAAGGGAAAAGAATAAAGTGTGGAATTACAAAAAGGGAAAGAAAAGAGAAGGAAAGGAATACAATAAAGAAGAAAAGAAAAGAAGGAAAATTAAAAAGAAAAAGGAAGGAAAATTAAAAAAATGAAGAAAAGAGGGGAAAAAGAATTAAAAAGAAAAGTGTAACATTAAATGTCAACATGGGGTCGACAATAATGTCACCTTTAGTACATCAGTAATGGAATGGATGTCGGAAATTGCCGTATCCCTATGACGCTCTGGCTACTTAAGAGCATATCAGCTAAACAGGAGGACTCGAAGCTAGTTTAGGACTGTTCATAAACAGTAATGTGGGAAATTTTAAGGAGGGGAGTGACAAATTTCGACCGGTCATGAAAGACGAAAATAAACACCTGAAACGTTATCGTGTCTTTGCGTGGCTTCACGATTTCTTTCGTTACGACCAACACAGCGAGGCAGCCGAAAACACGGATGTGGTATTAATGCGAACTTTACTTAACTGCAGCCCCCCCCCCCATCTGGGAAAGTAGACAGGGTTCAAGTTGTTAACGTGCGCGCGTGTCTCGCCGGCTGAAAAGGAAAAAGAAAAACCAAGATGGCGCCCTTCGTCCTTTATTGACTTTCATCTCGTGCACGGTTCTCGTACAATCTCGTCCGTTATGTCCCACGCATGCAAATGAGTATGCCTAAGTGCTATAAAAGAGACGTCGCCGGGAGAGCTGCCAGAACCGTCCTTAGACCCGTGTAAAGAACCGGGTGCTGTGCGGTTGACTACCAGTACTGATTCTGATTCTTCAACGTGTTTTTTTTTCTGTGACGCTAACCCATCTTGACACCTACAACGGAGAAAAAGAATTGAACAACAACAGAGAGCCTAAGGAAGCCGTTCTACTATACAAGATAAGTGTCTCTTGTGACTGCGGGGACGAACCGTCGAGATGACACGTCACCCACCAGACCTTGTGGAAATAACTCAAAACTAAATCCTTACATTTTTTTATCAAAAAATCTTTTTTATACATCCTTCCCTTTCAGCTACATCTGTTTATTGGGATTCCCCTAGCACTACAAAAAAAAGGAAAATAAAGAGTATAAATAACGAAAAAAGAAAAGGGAAAAAGAAGGAAAATAATAAAGAATGAAAAAATAAAAAAGAAACAAAAGAGGAAAACGATAAAGAAACAACAAAGAAAAATTACAAAGAAAAAAGAAATGTGGGGAAGAGTGAAAAAAAGCAAAAAAATGAAAAGGAGAAAAGGAGAGAAGAAAAGAAACACGAGAAAAGAAATAAGAGAAAAGAAAAGAAAAGAAAGAAAAGGGAAAATCGAAAAAACAGAAAAAGAAAAAGTTCTACAAGTAGAAAGAAAGAAAAAATGAAGATAAAAAAAACAGACAGTATTGAATTGAGACCCATGGTCAGCTTCTGAGGTTCATTATGTCACACACTGAGTCACTTTCTCTTGGGCAATTCACCAACATATGCAGAAAAAAAAACTCTGTCCATTTCATCAAGAAAATCTACGATGCCGCTAACCATTCCAACCAGATGGTAAATTTAGATGTTGTATGTCTATTCACAAAAGTACCCTGTATATGCTCTTGAAACTGGTATGGGATAAGTAGGTTGCTGACATTGAACGTGATTAACGCACTTGTATCCCTATTGATAATGTAATGGAGATTTTCTTTCTATGTACAAACAGCTTGCTTTGGAATGGTGTCTGATATATAGCAAGAGAAGAGAGAACTAGGTGTGGGATCACTATTATCACCAGTCCTGGAACACTTCAAAGAAATGACATTAAGAACCTCATCACTAAATCCACTCTTTGATATGTTAAGGACACCAATATAATTTAGCTACAGCAGTAAGACTTTACTAAAGCATGTAAATCCTGTCTGCTTATCTATACTCTTCACAGTGTAGAAAGAACACGGCAACCAACCACCATTCCAAACAAAGCTAGAGATTTAATAATGATTATAGACAGAGAAGACTAATGGAAAGTGAGGCACCTGAAAGAGGCAGCTTATATGTCATGTCATTAGGTTCTCTTAAGTAGATCAAGCATAGACTGAATACTGTAATAGAATGGTGGGTAGGTTAGCAGTTTTAGTGGTGACGTGATAGTTAGATTATTATTAGATTAAAGTTGTAGAGATATTTTATAAACAATTGTCATGTTTGGATTTCAACATTCCTTAGGAATAGATATTTGATAAACAATTAGATATTGGAATCTGAGGGTTTTACTATATAAGAATTAAAGTTAGATGACGAGGGAGTTGGCCAGAAAACCCGTAGCTAGGTGTTCGTGTGTGGCCCACTCGGGTGCCGACTCAGGGGGGAGGAGGGAGGTGAGAGATCTCAGTTCTCTCTATAATGACCTTTGTAAGAACATGAATAAAAATATTACATATTTTTATTTGAAAAGTCTATGTTGTATGTACATGCCACCAAGGACTTACACACACACGTACAGGCACACCGGCACACACACACAACTCACGTAGAGGAACGCACCCCACACAGGGGACAGCCGGGACCAGTGGCTACAACGAAGGAGCTGGCTGCAGGGTGGACCGGGTTCTCGAGTGAGGTATCTCGTCAGGTAAAGGGTCAGAAAGGAGCCGACGAGCAGACTCAGAGAAGTCCCCCTGGAATCTAAGGAATAGCCAGGCTAGTGACCTGGCACTGTGGAAAAAGGCCCCAGGGCACGGGTGGTTGTGGAACCTGTGTGGTGGTGGTGTTACATCATAAAGTTCCATCCCCCCTCGAAGTTCCAAGTTGAATCAAATTGACCAAACGTATGACACCAAAAGTCCTTCAAGTTAAAACAACGAAACACTCGATAGTAGACAGTTTTTTTTAGTTTTGTTCCATACGCTGGAACGTTAAAAAAATTATTGGCTTTTGTTATTTGTTTTATATTTGCTATTTTTTAACAAAAAAAAATTAGACAAGAATAATTAATTCTGAAACAATCCCCAGCATCAGATTTTTTTTTCTTCGTTTACAATTTAATATTCGTTTTATTATAAGAAATAAACAATCTTTTAAATCGTAAATGGCAAACTGTTTCATGGTCCCTAGCAAGTAAAAAAAATGATCAGAGTTTTATAGGTGTATAGATAAGTGCCAAAATTTTTAATAATTCCATTTGTTATTTCAAATTTTAAACAAATTTCAAATTATAAAATCATTTTTATTTTATGACATGTGCGGCATCGTTTTTAAATTTGGTTAGAAATTTAATTAAGCATGTTTTCAGTAAAAAAAATTTAATTAAGTTCTTTTTTTAATCCCAATGACTTTTATGATAATTTGAAAGATACTGATTAACAATATATTCAACGATTTTCACACTACAGTGCACAAGTAAATAATAAAACAAATTCAAATTTCCCATTTCCATCCGCCTAAGTTCGTTGTGTTTTTGTGTTCTTTTTTTTTGTTTTTTGTTTTTTCCTCTATAATCTTGTTTTTCTTCTCTTTCCGAAAATATGCCCCTCTGTCTAAGCCTTCACTGGCATAACGGTTAGGGGAAAAGACCAAAAATAAAGAAAGCCTGGTATGTGAATGAGAGAAATATCAATTATTAAAAAAATTAAAACATTTTAGAGTTCGGTCTTCAGTGAATGATCATTGAAAATTTCATATTGATCAAATGATTCCATGATTTTTATACATATTTAAACACACTCTATCGAAAAATTTGTTCATTTTCGTTTTGTCTTGGCTATGCAATGCATGTTAATCACATTTTTAAGCTTATTGAGAAGTTTAAACAAATATTTTTCTCTCAATCTCCGTTAATAATTTCTTTAAACTGTCTTAATTTTTTTAGTAAAAATCTCCGTTACAATTCCTTAAAATTCAGTTGAGTGGTTATTATTCACTGATAAAATACTGGTTTTTATTCTTCAATAAATTAATAAAAAATAGATCTAAATTCGAGAAGTCAACGCTTAATCCCAATCACTAGATACCGAAATCCAGAATCTAACTAGGAAGCTTTAGATTTTTCTTAAGCCTAAACCTTCTCGCATATAGACCATTTAGGCTAACAAAATAATATTCATTTGCAAATGAAATTCTTCTCTCAGTTGTCAAGATAAAATATACAATTGGGAAAAACCATGCAGTTGCGTCCCTTAAACTCTGTCTTATGGACTCATTTTCAAATTTTGGTTTAGATTTTAAGGGGGAACAACCTACTAATTTTTAGGATAACTTTTTTTAATAGGCAGTTAGGTATCTATCATACCTATTTGCATAAATAAAACCACATAAAGTATTCTTTATTAAAAACAAAGTATAGATTAAATTTTTACTTGTTATTAGTAGTGTTATTTTACAAGGTAGGCCCAAAATTACTAAACCATAATTTATTTTCTTCAAATTAGGAAATTTGGTTGTATTGTAATTGCCAAAATATTGCCAAAGAAGATATAATCGAGATTTTTGGCAATATATACATCTTGCAATTACAAAAATACACTTACACTTACAACAAAATGTCGTTATTAACAAAAGACAAATCATGGTTCGTAGTAACTTTTAGGCTTTAATTGGTGTTACTGTTAAACAAGCAAAATTTATTGTTTTAAATAATAATTAATTGCCTCCAAGTTTTTTTTACTTATTTTTCATTCTCTTGTTGGTTTGTTTGTTTGTTTGTTTTATATACATACATATGAACAAAAATACCACACTTAAAACATTGAATTTATTTTGGAAATTAAAATAAAATTTAAATTTTCTCATAAGTTAATATTTTAAAAAATTAAATGAAAAGAATTGTAATTATAATTGTATGATATGATTGTGTTCACGTAATTTTGGGGACTTATCAGTGACAAAAAATAAGGAAGACAAGAAAAATTTTAAAGTTTCGTTATAAAGATTGTTTTGCCTAATCGTTCAGAGTTATTCCCCTTGATAGAAGCGGAACAAATCGAACAAAGATGGCGGCTCTCCTTCGGAGCTCCCGCACGTGTCGTGAGAAATACAATGAAATCTTTGGTCGTCTGTCCTTAATTAGGACTAATTGCACTCCATCCCAACAGCATAATTTCAACATTTCTTTAACATCAAGTAGACCACCCACAAGTCGTCAAGTGGTCATATCTAGCCACAACACGTATGACCGATCTGCTTTGTTGTTGCATCAGAAAACTCAGCGTGCAACAAAATGGTGGTCACCTCTTACCAGAGGTCAGAAAGGTCAATTTAATTTGGATCGCCGTAAATGTAATAATTTTATGTCTATATCAAATATATGTAGCAACAATGGAAATCACCAATGTCTGTCACGTTATAACTCGTGCGTTAAAAAAGAATTTAATAGACGACATGTTTACACAAGCGGTTTACTCTACGGTACCCCGAATTCTACAACAACCAACTTCTTGTCAGGTAAATTAAGAAGTTCCTCTTTGAACTTTAGTAATTATGGTGTTCTCAATTGTCGATTTTACTCCAGTTCGTCTTCTGGTGATGACGACGAGAAAGGAGGCAAAGAGGAAACGGCTCTGACGACAGAAACATCTGGAGATGCTTTTCCTAATCTTGGACAACCTGGTTTTGGGATGGCACTGACTGCCCTTTCTGTACCGGAGGTATTCCCCAAAGTGCCTGTTATTGCTGTTCCTCGAAATCCTGTTTTTCCTAGATTCGTCAAAATGATCGAGGTAAGTCAGTCAAACCAGACCAGCTCGTATTTTTTTTATCTTTGTACTAGATTTCTTGATGTTGTTGCATATATAGAATTTACTTATCTACCTCTTTGAATATCTGAAAAGAAACATTTTTGTGTATTCATTTATCCTACCCGCTCGTTTAGTTTGTATGGAATAATTTTTTATAGGAAAATAGATATCAATTAATGCTTGAATAAAATTTTGTCATAGGAAATTACAAAGACAATTTGCTTCTCTAAATAAAGAAAAATATTGTATTTATTTAGGGATTCTTTGAGATGCATTGCATTTATTGCATTGATTTCTTTCGGACTCTTCTTGTCCTAATCTTCAAAGTTTGTTGCAATACTCAAAGTTTCTATCCGTTTTCGCGGTTAATCACCCGACGAAGGCCAGAAGTTGGCCGAAATGTGGTGAAAATGTAACAATATTAAGATAGGGGCAATAATGGTCCGCCAGAAATTATTACATAAAGAAAAATATAATAGAATAAAAATAATTTTTTAAATTAAAACAACCTTCTCCTACCCAACACATCATTAGAAAACTTTTTTCAAATTTTAAATGGATTTATCCTAAATAAGTTTGATGAATGTTATTCCAACTGTTCCAAACAAAAAAAAGGAGTTGTAAAAGGATTATGCCAAAATTACTTGAATGTTAGAGTCATAAACATTTTGTTGTGTCAAATATTTTAATCATAACTCCAATCTCCACACTATTTGAAAACTTGGTATCTTTAGGTAGCACCTGAAACTCTATTTACAATATATAATTCTTTTATAGATTACGAACAAGGACTTAATAGATTTAATTAGAAGGAAAGTGAAGTTGAACCTTCCCTATGCTGGTGTCTTTCTTAAAAAAGAAGACAGGTAAGTTTTTCTTTTGTTTTATTTCTAAAGGTTGAATTTTTCAATCATTAGTTATAA
Source organism: Xipholeptos notoides (assembly GCA_036873565.1). NCBI lineage: Eukaryota > Metazoa > Mollusca > Cephalopoda > Idiosepiidae > Xipholeptos > Xipholeptos notoides. The sequence continues at coordinate 2,566 of JAYKTE010481848.1, read as the reverse complement.
AAGGTTTTGATGCTATTTTGGCATTTGAGGGAGTGGTCAAGGGTCAAATACCTTTAGGAAATGTATGAGAAGCAGCTGTCAGTTCTCTTAAACATTTCTATTCACTAGTGTTTTTCTACTCAATGATAATACAAAACCAAAGAAATGTAAATCTATGATGTCTCTATACAATTTATTTGCAAGAGTGCTCTTAAATCTAAATACCTAAACATAGTTCATGCAATGGGATTTCTGGTTAAATAGATTAGCCACTAATAGTTTGATGAGAATCAGACAATATATTTAAGGGTCGTTCGAACAGTAATGCCTCTTTTTTTTTAGTTTGCTCAAATGGATCAGAAGGGATTGAACATTGTATTGTCATGATGAGTGAACTTATGCATTCATGACCTCAAAGTGTCATATCTATGTTACAGATATTAACGTTGTGAGACTCTAAGAAAGCCACCCCTGCCATGTACGTGCATCAGAAGCAGAGATGTTTCATTAAATTCCTACATGTAGAAAAAATTGAAACAATCAACATTCACTGGCATGTATTGAACATTAATGAAGCTTATGCAGTTGATGTCAGCACAGTTAGATCTGTTCATCGATTTCTGAGATGTGCATGACAAAGCATGCTCCCAACACCCATATGGACTGCTTTTTTCATCAGCAGCAAAAGTGCATTGAGAATGGTGTTTACTATGAAGAAAAGTTTGGGAGCACAAAATGTTCCTTGTTTTAATGGTACCATTCCAATCTTTGTAGCTCTTCAACTTTTAAAAAATAATTTTTTAGCAGACATTACCTTTGGAATGATGCCTGTATTACATGCAATTTTGTTGATTGCCACAAAATTTTCTGCTTATACAAACCAATCTATTATTATTTTAGTTGACTGTTAAGATAGGGATAGATCTACCAGTAAGTGGTCACCTAAGGCGCCAAGCTAAAGGGACACCAATATTTTCTCAGAATTATTTTTTTAATCACAATTGTTTCATACAATTATGATTTAACAAGCAAAAAAATATTTAGTGGTATGCGCCACAAATTATATATGATAGTACACTACAGATCTTTGTTGTGATTTAGATCAAGGGACAGTAGGGCTTTTTGTTTATCGATTTCATAAATAAGGCTGTAAATTTTCTAAAATACATCTATCTTAACATTTGGTCTGTTGAAAAATCTTTGGGGCTGTCATAGATCAAGTTTTTGCTCAAAATCCTTCTTGTTTCATTCATAAAGAAAATTTGAGTAAAACTATTCCTTATAAATTTTGGTGCTTCAAAACCATTTTCATCCACTGTACCAAACTGCCTCGCACTGACTTTGTTAACTAGAAGCATCGACCATCATCACTCGTGCAACCCAGAAAATTTTAGATATCACCAAAAACTTATATGTATTTAAATCTAACCTTGTATATAAATGGAACTTTGTGTGTATGTTCTATGAACTCCAAAACTGCTGAACCTATTTTCTTGAAAATTTACAAAGGGATACTTCATGTGTTTGGGAGTTTTCTTAGCTAGGTTTTATCTCAGAATACCCCCAGTATTTATCAATGATAAAAAAATCAGCCTCTAAAAGGAACAGCACCGTTACAATTAAGAGTAAAACCATAAAAATTGCTATTATAAATGCACAACAGTGTCGTGGGCCAGTTATTTGAGAGTTTGTTTCGCACAACGTGGTCTGCAGGTTCAAATCTCTATTGGGCTTTGGAATGGTTTTGCATTTAATCATAATGTTATAATTTGATTGAAATTGTGTTGGATTGTGTGTGAACAAGCAAGCAAGAACAGTCCACAGAATTTTATAAGTATATTGATTTAAAAACATTCAGGATAAGGTGAGGTACTGATTTAATTGTATTACATTAATGTATATTAAATGTCATCTATTAGTAAAGAAATGAGCGATCTTTCTTTAAATTTGCTATATTTCAATAATGTTCTTTGTCCAATCAACAGGTGGTATGAACATTGCTTCTATTTCACTGAGTTGTTCACCTGTCATACTTTGAAACAAGGTTTCATGCTATTATTATCAAGATATTAATAAACAGTGAAAATATAATTTCTCTTTTCCTTTGTACTAAAATACTGATATTTTAATCATATCCAAAGATAAGATTCAATCATTGTTGTCTGACTGGTTACTATAATGCAAACTCAGTAGAAATCATTTTGTGTGGTCAGTGCTGTGCGCTGTTTTTCTTTTTTGTTTTAAATTTTAAATCATTTGAATGAAATAACTAGTTTAACATGAAGAAAATACTCTAGCAACTTTCTTTCAATTCATATTTTGAAGGAAGAAAGTAATTGATTTGAAAAAATGAATTTCAAATGGAAAAGCAGAAAAAAAGCAATGAATTTATGTTTTCTAAAATGACCTTTAAAAGATTCTTTGTGTTTTGTTTTTTGTCAGTCATGATACAGAAGTGGTGAGTTCCCTTGAGGACATCTACCGTGTTGGAACATTTGTACAAATCACAGAAATGCAGGACCTTGGAGACAAATTACGAATGATCCTTATGGCTCATCGCAGGTAAAAAACACTTTTTATTGCAATA
>JAYKTE010481737.1:0-10113 GCA_036873565.1 Xipholeptos notoides | reverse complement strand
GTTGTCACTCTGACCCAGTGGAACCCACTGGTTGCTGGGTGCGCGAGTGCCTGGTGATTGGTGTGAGATAATATATAGTAGTAGTAATAATAATAATAATAAGTAGTAATTCACTAGAAACAAGTTGTTTTGGAAAAGAACAAGCTGTGTCAGAAAAAATAGGTTTATGGCTTTTAAACATTCACACTCAAATGTCTACCAAGACACATGGTGTAATCATTTAAGACTTTGGATCATATAAGTTTTAAGTGTCATTGATCTTGAGATTTCAAGTTTAATATTAATCATACGTCTTGATCATATTGCTGAAATATATTTACAGCTGTCAAAATAAAAGCACAATTGTATGATACGAGTTCAAATCCCAGTTGAAACCATATCATTCACTTTCAGCTGCCTTGGGCCTGATATGGCTTGTAATTTGTCTAGGTTTTAGGGTAACACTGATTCAAAAAACTTGGGGAGATGAAGACTATAAACTCAATGTGAGAAACTGATCTCTGTGAAAGGCAACACTGATTACAAAAAAGCCTGAGAATAGGATGTGCATGTAAAACTGGCCTTGTGCCTAACTTGGTTTGGTACCTAGGTATATATCATATTGCTGAAATCTATAGCTCAATTGCAACCGTGACTTGAAACTGAGGCATTTCAAGAAATGCTCACATATAATAGAATTGATCAAAAGCAAGTGACCCCTATTTTATATCTGTTAAATCTAGTGTAAAAAAAACTTTTTAAACATGCAGTACAGAAATAGGAACAGACAATCCTTTTAAAATTTGAAAACTTACAACCCCTATTGATTGTATACAGAATTTCTCCCAGATGGAGTTCTGAGTTAAACATAAAACTTACTGAGTTGGGGTAATACATTAGGAAGGCTTAAAAAAAACATGACTGGACAAAAGCAATGTTTATAAAAAATGATTATTTCATCATTAAATAAACTAAAAAGTTTGATATGCTGTAAAGCACAAACAAACCAAAAAATCACAATGAAGTTCAAAATAGAAATAGAAGATGAGAATAGAAATCTAAATTATTCAAAGAATGATAATAATCAAAAGTCATCTGAGACATTCTGGCAGTGAATAAACAATATTATTTTGCTAATGAAATATTGATTCACCAGAATACAAAGAAATAAACTCATTTAGAAATAAAAAAAAATAATAAAAGAATAGAAATTAAAAACTTGAATTCTTGATATAACAAGTAATTGCTTTAATTACAGTAGAAGTTATCAAAATAAAAGAAATAAGAGTTTCTTTAATCTAGATTTTAACAAACAAAAAAGATGAGGAGTTACTTCCCTTTATTCAATTTTATTATATGTGAATATTTCTTGTAATGCCTTAGCTTCAAGTCACATTTGCAATTAAGCTATATATTTTGACCATAAACAACTTGTGCCTTTCAAATTTTTAAAACTTTTTCAAAATTTGTATTTTTATTTCATCTGAATTATCATTGATTCTTAAGTAAGGCATTTTTATGACATTGGCTTGCTATAGTTCAGAAGACATGCTATCTCCATCAAGATAGGTTTTACTAAGTTTTTTTAAACTAGACATTAACTGACAAGAGAAGCCAGTCTAATGTTAGTAAAAAGTTTTTGATCCGTTTACATTTTTTCAATCTGAGTTCTTAAAAAATGCAGATGGAAATCTATATTTCAAATGAAAGACTTTGAAGAAAGACAGAAACAAGATGAAAGAGGAAAAGAATCAAATAAGAAATTTTATGTACAACTATTTATTGGACTGCTGTCCTCATCCTTATCATTATTATCTTCACAATGTTTCAGCCGATGAACCCTTCAGCCATTTTCAGGTGATTGAACTCAGGAACCTTCTTGTCATGATCAGGAGTCACATAACCTTTCATTTAAAACATGGGGGTAGCCTGCTTTTGTTCTGTTACAACAAAAAGGTTCCCGGGTTCAATCACCTGAAGACGTCCAAAGGGTTCATCAGCTGAAATGCTGTGAAGATAACAATAACAAGGATGAGGACAGTTGTCCGAAAATAGTTGTAAAAATTATTAAGCCTCATCACAAGGGTTCCAAAAAACCAAGAAATTGTTTTCTACATAGAAATGAGTGTGTTAAACTTTGATTTTTTACATAGTTTTTATATTTCCCTCATCATATAAAATTGGTCAAAATATTTTTATTGTCACCTATTCTTTGCAACTTTACAATTCATTTTGCCTGGATTAAAGATGAAAGGCCATGATCTGTGTCCCATTAACTTGCTACAGGGTGCTTCTGCTTTATTAATTCACTCTCCACATAGCCTGGCATTGCTCATGCAACTTAGAAATTTTAGGTATGACCAAAAATATATCTATATACTTAAATCAAATTATAACATCATGATTAAATGCAAAATACTGCAGAACTTATAACATAGTGTCATACAGCTGGATTGAATAGAGTATATTTTGTTATTAAAAAAACTCCAAGTGGACAAAAAAAAAGTTTATCAAATAATGATTGTTCTCGACATTAAATGACCGAAAAAGGTTGATAATCTATGAACCACAAACAAACAATCATTGTGTCTGGATTGAATAGCATTTAGTCAGGGTTTGCATCCTTTTGGCTTGTTACCAGGTATCCCTGTTTCATTCAATTTAACCAATGAGTTATTGTACTCTTGATCTTAGCATTTGGTTGTCATGAGTCACTCTTATCATCAATCTTCTGCTCTAAAAGTTTTCTCTCCAGAGATGGACTTATTTATTCATAATTCTCTTCGCCTGTTATTCATAAGTCTAATATTTTTTCTTTATCGCTTTTCGAAATCCTTCAGAAGTGAGCATTAGCTGAAGGTGAAGGTTTCGATCCCACCCAAAGGCAGTAGTGACCAAGGTTCCGATAATTCAACACTCTACTCGGTCATGATTAACAGAACAAAAGCAGGCTACCCCTGTAGTTTGAATAAAGGCTTAAGATCGAAATTCTGTCACTCCCGATTATGATAAGAAGATTCCCAAGTTAGATCACCTGAAGACAGCTGAAGGGTTCATTGGCTGAAACGTTGTGAAGACAGCAATAACAAGGATGAGAACAGCAGTCCAAAAAATAGTTGTACAAATTTTTTCTTTATGTTACTTTATGTTATTTTTCTGGAAACACAAATGGGTATATATATATATGGATATATCTGTACATATATTAATGCTAATCTATAAATATATATGTAAATACGTGTGTATATATACGCATGTGTGTGTTTATACATTGTGTATGTATATGTATAGCTATGGATATATATATATATATGCTTGGATATATATGTGTATATATATATGGATATATATGTACATATATTAATGCTAATTTATAAATATATATGTAAATATGTGTATATCTATAGCTATGGATATATATATGCTTGGGTATATATATCAATATATCTGTACATATATTAATGCTACTGTATAAATATATATATAAATAAATATATGTGTGTGTATGAGTAAGTGTATGAAAAGACCTAGAGGGTTAGCCAAGTATTACCTTATTAAAGAACTCCTGATGTAAAATATATTCTTTGTTCGCTCAAGTAATGATTGATCATTTCAAAATGGGAAATTCCTTTGATCTGGATATATTCTCACCAAAGTAAATTGGAAAACACTGCGAGGAAATTGAGCATTGATGTTTATTAGAACCATTAATGGAATTGCTTAAGCAGGGACCCATCTTTTATGCCCACAACAGATTTATCTATCCTTAGCTCTAGAAGTACACTCATTTAGGCTTTGGATATTTTTGGTGGTTTTGTTTTCTCTAAATCTGGACTTGATCAATAGAGGGATCACTTCAGGTTTTAATAACTGGCAGGTGGGATTTAAATTTTTCTATCATTGATTTTTCTCATCTGTTTTCACTCTTTTAGAATCTATTCAATTCATTTATAATGCCTTTCTCATCATTAGCTTTGGGGAAAAGTCCACTGGGGCAGTGGATAGGTACTCAGACACTGGATATGATATTTACTTGGTCGAGCACCAACCCAAGTTCGGCACAAAACCACTTTTATGTGCTCATCCCTGGGCTTTTGTAATCAGAGTTACCCTTCACCTAGATGAGTCACTCTCCCGAGTTAACAGGCCTCATCTGCCCGAGACAGCTGAAAGTGAATTCAATGGTTTTCACTGGGATTTGAACTTGTGTACTACGTATCCAAAGACCAAGCTTTTCCCACTGCTTCAACCTCGCTGCCCCGGGCAGATGAGACTTGTTAACTCGGAAGAGTGACTCATCTAGGTGAAGGGCAACACTGATTACAAAATGCCCAGGGATATAATGAGCACATAAAAATGGCCTTGTGCCTAACTTGAGTTTGTGCTTGACCAAGTAGATATATCATTTAGGTGAAGGGCAACACTGATTACAAAATGCCCAGGGATATAATAAGCACATAAAAATGGCCTTGTGCCTAACTTGAGTTTGTGCTTGACCAAGTAGATATATCATTTAGGGGAAGGGCAACACTGATTACAAAATGCCAAGGTATATAATGAGCACATAAAACTGGCCTTGTTTCTAACTTGGGTCTGTGATCAACCAAGTATATATATATCCCCTTTTTTTTTTAATACCTTTCCCAAGAGATATTTGATCATCTCAATCAAATGTTAGCTTGAGTTTTTTTTTTTGTTTTTTTTTTTTTTCTTATTAACTCCTTAGAGTTATAAAGTGGCTGAAAGGCTGATTGACACAAGGTGTGGGGAGCGATTCACAGAGGGAGCTGGGTTGGGGGTACACTCTTACCATTTGAGCTGAGTGTAGAGGGGCTCGTGGGGGGGGGCGATGGTTCATGAATGAAAATCAGGGAAAGAAAGATAGACAGAGAAGGAAAAAAAAAAATTTTTTAAAAAGGAAAAAAAATGAAAAAAAAAAAGAAGGAAAGATAAGTTCGTTTGTGTTTTACGGCATATCAATCATTTTTGGTCATTTAATGCCGAGAACAATCATTTTTGATAAACGTTATTTTTGTTCACAATTAGTTTTTTTTTTAATAACACAGTATCCACTATTTAACCCATAGCTGGAGGGAAAGTGGGGATTCATATCTTTCCCAAGGGTATTAGTCTGAATATGAACGCAAACGGAATGATTGGGATTCGAACTCGCGTACTACGATTCCGAAGTCAAACTGCCTATCCACTCGGCCAAATCGACTTCCCCTGGAAAGATAAGAAAGGAAAGATAAAAAAGAAGGAAAAAATAAAAAAAGGAAAAATAAAAAAAAGGAAAAATAAAAAAGAAGGAAAAATATAAAAGGAAAAATAAAAAAGGAAAAATAAAAAAAAAAGGAAAAATAAAAAAGAAGGAAAAATAAGAAATGAAATATGAAAAAAAGGAAAAATAAAAAGAAAGAAAGAAAGGAAAAAGAAAGAAAAAAAAAGCGAGAACAAAAGAAACAACAAAAAACAACAAAAAAGAAAAAAAAACGATAATGGTCCCCCCCCAAAAAAAAACAAAAAAACAACCAAAAAACAATTAAATGAATCACAGATTCCAATATGGTTGAGTTTCATTCAGTCTTAAAGTGTCCCACTTGTAATGACCAAAACGCTTCATACAAGGGCACCATTTCAGTACCTTCCTTCCCTTCCTTCCTTCCTTCATTTTCCGAAGGGGGGGAGAAGAAGAAGCTGAAAAAAAAAAAAAGATGAATTCTTTATTTTTCTGTTAATAAAAATGACAGCTTGTAGTATTATCTTTTTTCTTCTCTTGCTTAAAAAAAGGTAAATTCTTTATTTTTCTGTTAATAAAAATGACAGCTTGTAGTATTACCTTTTTTCTTCTCTCGTTTAAAAAAAAGGTAAATTCTTTATTTTTTTGTTAATAAAAATGACAGCTTGTAGTATTACCTTTTTTCTTCTCTCGTTTAAAAAAAAGGTAAATTCTTTATTTTTCTGTTAATAAAAATGACAGCTTGTAGTATTACCTTATTTTTTCTCTTATTTAAAAAAAAGGTAAATTCTTTATTTTTCTGTTAATAAAAATGACAGCTTGTAGTATTACCGTTTTTCTTCTCTTGCTTAAAAAAAGGTAAATTCTTTATTTTTCTGTTAATAAAAATGACAGCTTGTAGGATTATCTTTTTTATTCCCTCATTTAAAAAAAAGGTAAATTCTTTATTTTTATGTTAATAAAAATGACAGCTTGTAGGATTATCTTTTTTATTCCCTCATTTAAAAAAAAGGTAAATTCTTTATTTTTTTAGGAAACTCTTTATTAGCGGACTGTTGTCCTCATCTTGAATTAGGTGTTATTACACTACATTTCGGCCAAGTATCCCTCTGGCCTTCGTCAGTTGGTAACCGTGACCTTGGATAGGAATTATGAGTCTTGAAACCGCCTCCTTCAGCAATCACTCGGGGCCCGTGGGACAATGGATAGAGGTGGTGACGTCTAGAAAAGAATTTCCTAAAATTATAATGCCTCATCTCTAAAAATATATATAGTTACATATTTACAAGTTCGAAAAGCATTTCTTGCAGGGCATGAAAATGATTAAACAAAATGGCTTTTTTACTATAACCTTTAAAAATAAAGGTAGATGATTTAATTCGAAAAGTGCACTTTTATAAATTTTACAAAATAGTGTATAAAGATTTAATTTGAATTGAATCTAAACATTACCTTGTATTTATTTTATGTAATGTACATTTTGTTGCACTTTAAAAAAAGATTCATTTGAAAACTATATATCTATATCATTAGTTGCTAAATAATAGATAAATATATTTCTAAAGAGTGTAACAAAATGTGTATTACATAATATAAATCTATCTAGCTAGCTTTATCTTGAACCCTTAACCATCCTGTCACATTTTTTGAATCGAGCATTTTGCAATAAAATAGAATCTTTCTTCAATGATGTTGAGCAACTGGGGAGGGTGCTATGGACAATTAATACAATAGAGAAAATTCTTTTAATGTTTGCGTTTGAGGAAAATACAGAAACAAAAAAAAAACAAACGAAAAAGGTTACAGCAAGAGTAGAAGAACAAAAATGTGGGAGTTACTGTACTGTCTCCTTCTCTCAACATTATAGGGCAGCAAGGATGGAGCAGTGGCGAAGGCTTGGATTCTGGAATCGTATTATACGAGTTCAAATTAAGTCAAAATCATCACATTCAATTACAGCTGTCACGGGCAGATTAGGCTCGTTTACTTGGGAGAGTAAGTAGGTGAAAGGATAAAACTGATTTCTTAAACCCGGGTGGATGAGACCCATCAACTCAATGAGAGTAACTCATCTAGGTGAAGGGAAACACTGATTACATAAGCCAAGGGATATAATATAAAACTGGCTTTGTGCCTAACTTGATTGGTACTTGACCAAGTAGATATTTTCTTCTCTCAACCTATGTTAATGAATTTTCTATTACCATATTAGTGCATCGAAGTAATATTCTGTTTTGTTTTTGTTTTACGGCATATAAACCTTTTCAGGTAATTTAATGCCAAGAACAAGCATTCTTTTAATAAACGTTCTTTTTGTTCACACATTAGTTTTTTGAATAACATGATATGCACTATTTAATCCATAGCCAGGGGGGATGAGGAAATTCATACCCTTTCACAATGGTATTTGTCCAATTATGGTCGCAAATGGAACGACTAGGATTCAAACTAGCATTACGATTCCGAAGTTTAACTGTCTATCCACTGTTCCCAGTGGACTTCCTTTCTAAATAATGTAAAACACAAGTACCAATAGTGAGGACATAACCAGTGTCCCTACAAACATTTATATTTAAGTAATACATTTTCTTCAGTTCCGGGATATACAATAGGATTGTCATTTTAGGCTTCTGTAGCTGAGAAAAAAACAAAACAAAACAAAAAAAAAACTTGGTTAAAAAGTGACAAAACTGATGACGACATTCATAATGTTTTATCCCACAGATCTGAAAATTGAAAAAAAAAAGATTTATATCAGACAATGGCGAAGATTAAATTTTGGGGATAGTCCTTTATTTTTGGTTGTATTTCTTTTGATATTTAAAAGTAGGTAAAATGTTTACTGAATGAGCTAGGGATTCAAGGATGTTGGCTTATATTGTGTGCAACTCGAAATATGCTGATTGGTTCAGAGAATGGATGATGTCATAGCAATAAGGATTAGATCATAAAAAAGGGATAAAGACCTGCGAGGGATACATAAACTTGTTTGGTCGTAGTTATTTTCCATAAAATAAAAAGCGCCCTCTACGGAAAAAATCAAGTTAAATTCAAAGGCCATAATTCTGGCTCAGTGCAAAATATTTCTGAAAGCCTCTCTATATACGAGAGCCGTTTCAAAATTAGTAGCTTCTACTTTTCTAGTCTACCCGAATGGGTCTGAGGGGGTTCAAAATTACATTCTTATGATGACTGAACCAATGCGTTTATGACCAGAAAGTTTCATCTCTCTGTTGCAGATATTGACGGGGTTAGACTCTAAGAAAGCAACCTGTGCCATGGACGTGCATCAGAATTAGAGATACGTCAGTGAATTCTTCCACGCAGAAAAAATTGAACAGCAAAATGAGTTCAATCCACTAAATGAAAGTAACTCGTCTAGGCGAAGTTTACTTGTGACAGTGGATAGGCAGTCAAACTTTGAAATCGTAATACGTGAGTTCGAATTCGAGGTGTTCGGCTTACCTTCAAATTTGGACTTCTACCTTTAGGAAAGGTGTGAATCCTCCATATTCGTTCCAGCTATGGATTGAATAGTGTACATTGTATTTAAAATGAATTAATTATTGATACCTCATCTCCTTGACTATAAATAGAAGGTAATCTTTCCAGAGGTATCGGTTTCTGTGGTGTTAAATACAATAAACATTGTTAATTTGAAATAGTCTATTTTTCTTAAGTACTTAATATTCATATAGATAGCTAAGGGATGCCGCTGCTAAATCTGTACAAGACTTCCGTCTCTAAAAGTTTACTCAACTACGTCGTAAGTCGGCAAAAAGGGTAATATAACTCATTTTAGTCGTAGTTTTAAGAGTAAGTTGTGCAATGTGTTGGAAAGTCGATATAGTTAAAGCATTAGAGGATAAAGTGCAAACTGGAGAGGGTTATCACAAACTTTGTAGGGGTATTTTGAAAAAGATTGACTTGAGAACGACCATGATCTGTTGACGACTAACTTTATAGACAAACGAAAGAAAATAAATACAGGTAGTATTCTCAGAAAAGAGAGAACTTTTATATATATATAAAAAATGCTTTTAGTTTTCTCTTTATTTTAGTTGTTGAATGTCATGACACGTTGTAGGTGTTAGTTAATACTTAGCGGATGTATTATGTTTTCAATTTTTATTGGCGCTTTCAAAGTATTCGCTACTTACTTTTTTGAAAAGTCCCATCTTTGTGTATATCTTTTTTAAGGAGTACTGGCCGCTTCAGAAGTAAAAAAAGTGATTTCCTTTTAAAATTCGCCCAGGAAGAAATTTTGAAAGAGAACCACTTGAATTGGGTTGTTTTTAAATTGTTTTCTTTTTTTTCAACTTAGGAAGTTTTCCCTTGAGATTAAAGTTGTTAAGGGACTTTAAGTACCTTGAGATATTCTTAAAGATTTCTAATTTGAGCAGAGTTCAAGGGATGTTCATAAGATCAATAAAAAGCAGTGAAGTTTGTTTTTTTATACGAGCGATTAATGTTAGATATTAAAGGGAAAACAAGGTATATACGCACACTTAGACTTACATACACTCACACATACACACGCAAAATATATAGGATAACCGGAAAAGGATGTCTACAGAAGAGTTTTTTTTTCCAGCAGAATGGCACTTCTCTCTACAACTACTTTTACGTGGGAACTTAGTTGTTTGCATCTATGCCAGATGGATCGGTTGGACGAAAGAAAAGAATTTCCCGGTGGATTACCAGTTATAGCACCCATGAATATCTTTCTCTGGTGGGTTCTGAAACACAGTTTACAATACAAAAAATTAAGAATTGTACTAAAGAACAATGTGCTACCAAATCTTCTTCTTCTTGGGAAGTCCGTCGATTTCGACGATGACGTGGAGGTATGTCAGTGTCTGTGCCGAAGGTGTGACGCGAGACCGACCGAGGCT
>JAYKTE010481626.1:0-10113 GCA_036873565.1 Xipholeptos notoides | reverse complement strand
CTTTTTTTCTACTGAACCAATTTTCGAAATTTTTTTTTCAAAATGTAGCTAATGATGTGTTCTATCCAACTATATAAGCTGTTTGAAATTTAGTTGCGAACGGAATTAGTGGTGGGGGTTTGAATGTGTCTCGATTCATTCAAATGTCGGACACGGTAGTGGTTGAATGATTTAATTTTACTCGGATTGTGTACATTTATTCCACTCTGTAATTGTTTAGAATAATTGTGGATTCCATGCTTTTCCATCACAAATTGTCTGCACTAAATTTAACATCGTTTCCAGTATTGAACATGCCATTTTTTTATTATTATTACTCTTCGGTTTTTACTTGTTTAATAGTCCTATGTTGTTGTCATTGTTGTTGCTGGTGGTGTAATTGTTGCTGTAACGTGCATCAAAGAAACAAGCGCCCACGTGTTTGTGCGTTGTGTGGGTATGCAAACGAGACGAAACAAAGAGACTTACCTCGCAGGCGACCTAGAATCTGTCTAGCTAGCGCCAGGCCAACCGAAAAGGGTAAAAGAAATACCAAGATGGCGCCCGCCACCTTTTATGAATGGTAACATCTCGCAAAGTCGCGTAAAATCTCCGCTATGCAAATTAGTTGGCCTTCAACGGGGATAAAATCGGGTCGCTCAGCGACGTTGGCAGAAGCAATAATCGAGTTGGTCTGTGATTGTGGTTTTGTCGCTTCTCGTGCCAGTTCCGTTTAAGTAACCATTTGGGTCCGTTTGAGTAACTGTTTTGGTCCGTTTGAGTAACCATTTGGGTCCGTTTGAGTAACTGTTTTGGTCCGTTTGAGTAACTGTTTGGGTCCGTTTGAGTAACCGTTTTGGTCCGTTTGAGTAACCGTTTGTGTCCGTTTGGGTCCCTTGCAGGTTGGGTTCCGTGCAGGACCGGTGTTTACCGGTTAATGAATTGCTTTGTGTTGCTGTGACGTTATACAACTACAAGCTATTTCGGCTGGCTGACTTTTCCACAATTCATAGAGTCCAGATTGCTTACTAGAACAGAACAGATTAAATGATCAACACTCGAAGTATATGGAGCAAAATGTTCAAATGCCAACATCCGGATGCCGAAACCCGGGATTGAACCAGTGACCTTTAGATCTTCATCATTGTTGTTATTGTCAATGTTGTCTTTGCTATTGCCTCAATTGTTTGCTTTTATTCCAGTTTCCCAAATTCTCTTCTATTTTTTCATCTATTATTTCTTTCTCATAGATCTTAATATTAATGTTACTAATAATTTTACTGCTAATGATACTCCTATTATTACTACTATTACCATTAAAACTACTATCAGTAATAATAATAATATTTATAATAATGAAGGAGAAGTCGATTCCGCCTAGTGAATAGGCAGTTGGACTTCGGAATCGTAGTACACGTGTTCGAATCCAAGTCGTTCCGTTTGCGTTCATATTTCAAATAGTACCCTTGGGAAAAGTATGAATCTGCACATCCCCTCCAGCTATTGTTTGTGTATATTGTGTTATATAAAAAATTAAGTGTGGACAAAAATAATTTTTCTCGACATTAAATTACCTAAAAGAATGGCTGGTATGCCGAAATCACAAACAAACAAACAAGCATATAATAGCAATAGTAACAACAACAACAACAACAACAAAAATAATAATAATAATAATGATAATTATCTTAATACCTTTCTTTTTCAATTGTCAATCTTTTCGTCCAATATATTATATTCATTTCGTTGAATACCAACCAAAGATTAGCACAAGGTTATTTGTATGTGCTCCTCATTACACCTTAGGCTTTTTTTTAGATCAGTGTTGCCCTTCACCTAGATAAATTACTCTCCCGATGCAACGAGCCTCATCTGCCCGAAATAGCTGAAAGTGAATGTAGTTTTTTTTACTGGGATTTGAACTCGTGTAATACGTTTCCAGAAACCGAGTTTTTTACCACTGCTCCAACCTCGCTGGCCAATATGTCCAATTTATATTTGCTTTGTCGCTAAATATAAAACAGCGCGTAAGCTTCCCAAAAGGCACGAATATTGCAGGGATGCTAACAGATCTCTGATCATAAATTGCTGTTCATTTTTGTCCGGATGCGATGCCTATGTCTATAATTCCTTCAATCTGTAACTATTTCTTCTGGCTAGGTCTTTTATATTTTTTTAATCCCCTTCCAATCCTTACTGAACAAAACGGACAGACGCTCAACCGTGCAATCCTTTATCTTATGTCGTAAAGCCAATTTATCCATTCTTCGTTCTGTTATTTTTTTTTTCTATTTTTACTTGCCTACTAACACCTTTCTATCTATTTTTGTGCGTACGTTTCTTAAACTTTCCTTAGTCAAATTTGTGTCCTCTCCTTCATAGTCAACCCATCTTGTCTTCTCGGCTCGTGCACTCTTTTTCCTTACTACATTTTTTGTTCTATCCCTTCACATTTTCAATCACTCATTAAATTATTCACTATCCTTTCCAGACTCTTTTCCTTCTTTTTCTATCCTTCTTTTTCTCTCTACTTTATTTTTTTTTCTTTCTCTTTACTTTATATTTTTTTATCCTTATTTTTTCTGCTATCCTTCCTTTCTCTATGCTTTAAATCTTTTGGAATAAAAAAAATTGTGTTTGTTGGTCTGTTTTTTTTTTATTATTATTTAAATGTTTTTTTCTTTCTTTCTTTCCTCATCTTTCTACTCTTTTTAAAAAGTTTTTTTTTCTTTTTACCTACTTTTTCTTTCCTTTGCTTTTCAATTTACCCCCCCCCCACGACGTTTATTTCTCTTATTATTTCCTTCTTTCTTTCAATTTTTATGTTAAAAGCAGCAAAGGCAGCCATGCTGGCTGGCTTACCAAAGATGGCCGCTAGATATGAAACTTAACTTCCCGAAGTCTAGCCTGTCAGAGGCGATTATCTGTTTAATGTTTTATAAAGCCAAGTCAGTCTACAGCCGATCTCTCTGGGGTACGCTTGCCGGTGACAGTCCTAATCATTAAACGGGAAAAAAAATCGGAACTCGACCCTTATTCGAGGACAAACGATATAATATTCTCTTAAAGTATAAGAGAAACTTGTAAAATAAACTTCCTAGCTTTGATACCTTTTATCTTGCCCTTATACTTTGTCTACTAGATAATGACCCTTTCTCTATCTATGTCAGTTTTCTTTTCTTTTCTCCATTAACTTCGGAATTACTCTCCCTGGAATCTTCTTAAACACTCGATACCACAGATATTTATACCCTCCTCTTTTCACTCACTGTATCTTTCTCTCTTTTTTCCCTCACTCGGTTTCTCATACCTTTTTTCTTTCCTCGGGACACTAATCACTATTATATCTATCTATCTATCTATCTATCTATCTATCTATCTATCTATCTAACCCCTCCTACTCTCTCGCTTTGCTTTTCATCCTTTATTTTTATCTTCCAAATTCATCTGCCCTTTTTGTCTCTTTTTATTTCTTCTGAAAATATTTTTTTAATCTCTCTCTCTCTATCTCTCTCTATCTCTCTCTATCTCTCTCTCTCTCTGTACCTTTCTCTCTTTTTCACTCACTGTATTTTTCTTTCTTTTTCTCTCACTCAGTTTCCCATACCTTTTTCTTTCCTCGGGACCCTAATCATTATTCTCTCTCTCTCTCTCTCTCTCTCTCTCTCTCTCTCTCTCTCTCTCTCTATCTATCTATCTCTCTCTCTCTATCTATCTATCTATTTATATCTCTCTTTTTCTATCTATCTGCCCCCTCACTCTCTCTTCCTTTCTTCCTTTATTTTTCTCTTCCAAATTCATATGTCCTTTTTGTCTCTTTTTAGTTCGTAATTCTTGGAATCTTTCTCTCTCTTTCTCTGTCTCTCTCTCTCACTTTCTCTTTTTTTATTTCGGTGAAACTACTATTTCTCTCTCTGTTCTTTTTTATTAAACTGTATTCTTTCGCCGCCCCCTCCCCGCAAAAAAGTAGCAATCTAAATATAGTAAGTCCTTGAAAATAATATTCCCCCACGGATTCGTGTTATCCCGTTGTTTTCGTATTTTTGTTTTATGTTTTCCCAATAAAGGAGTGTTTTTCTTTCGTTTTAGTTGTATTATTAAAGGCTTTATTGAAAACAATTGTAATTAAATCGAATGCTATTTTTGTAAAGAAGTGTAGGAACGAAGAATGATCTGAAGGAATAAAGAATTTCTAGGCGGAACTATAGCATACAAAGGAACATATATTTAATCAATACTAAGCTAGAAGGAAAAAATAGCAATGCACGAAAAGAAGAAGGAGAAGAAGACTTGGAGGAAGAGGAAGGAGAGGAAAAATAAAAAAAGGAAAAGGAAGACGAAGAAATATAGGTAAATCTTCATAAGTACAAAAATGAAAATATGTGTGAGTGTGTACAATCAGTCTTTACCAAACTACTCTACCAATTTTTGTTCTACAGTCTTTTAATTTCATATATAAGATATTTAGGAAATTTTTCAATTGGTTTTAAGCTAGACATTTAGCTGCAAAGTTGAAAGATTGGACCATTGGAATTTCTATCAAACTACCCTGTCTAATTTTGGGTCTAAACACTTGAAATTGATATATGGATTAATTGGACCTAGGGAACACATTAAAATTGGTTTTTAATTGGTAAAGAAGCTGCTAAAGCTCAAAATTTGAAATTACAAAATATACAAATCAAACCGAACACAATAGCGAGTATCAATAGATTCAGACCACCGAAATTTGTATACGTACGGTACTGCTTTCCTATATAATATTATTCCTTAACAACTCAGTGGCAGAAAGTGGGTAGGCCTTACTTAGGAATCGTAATACGTGATTTCGAATCCTAGTCATTCAACTCACGATCACATTTGGACTAATACCCGTGACAAATGTATGTATCCCCGGATTCCATCCAGCTATGGATAAATAGTGCACATTGTGTTATAAAAAAAACCCTACTTGTCGACAAAAAGAATGTTTATGAAAAATGATTTTTCTCGGCATTAATGACCTAAATAATTTGATATGCTATAAAACAAAAACAAACAATCAAACTTAGTTGCAAGTCACCTACGCCCGGACAAACCTGGGCAATACTTCTAGTTATAAATAAAATATGATTTATTGATAGTTTGCAATAAGGTTTCATAATATTTATTCGGATAATTTGGATTTTTTCAGGGTCATACATTCAAATTTGTAATTATTTTGGAGGGGTTAATTGGATGGGGCTTTATTGTCATTATGTAAATTATTTAAAAATTGTATTATTCTTTATTTCGCCTTTTCTATATATAAATAATCTTATTTATACTGATGTCTTTTAGATTTAACCCCGTATTTTTATTGCAATTGATTATTTTGCATTTTGCATTTTGCTTTCCAAAGAATAGATAAAAAGGAGTTGTGAGATACATTTATTTTCAAATTGAATCAATATACGTATATCATCTTAAATATTACGTCCAAAATCCAAAGTTACTAGTAATTATGAGTGTCAATTTTTTTATGTGTTTACCAGTTTAATCCATGAAATATGAGTATGTTGATATATGATATACGAGAAAATGCCAGAAAGAGCCACGCCTGCACTAACCGGATTAATCGATGCCAATTTTATTTAATATACTTTCAGCTGTCAATATTACTATGCTTTTATTATATAGAAATTACGAGTTAAAATATGTTGGTAGGATGAAAATAAAGTAACCTTGTTTATATAACTATATCATGAAAAGAACATGAAGGCAAAAAATGATTTGTCGACAATTTTTGTGATTCTTTTCGAACAAATATTCAATCCATACGTAATAATGTGACCATATCATTTTCATCTAATTTAAATCATCTAATTTAGAACTTTTTTGGCAATGATTTATCCTAACCCAATACAACTACCCTGGAATTGTCGGCTATTTGTTCGCCTATCCGGTGTCTCTCTAACAACTTATTGGGAGGCATTCAGAATGCTCTTTATTTGACTCAAAGTTTCCTGAGAAAATATTTTCCCCTCGTGACAAACGACTTTAAATCACAGTGGGTGCCAAAATAATTAATGAAATCTTCAAATAATTAAAGTCAATTCATTTATTTATCGTATAAAGCAGTGTTGCGTGTTTACCCCGCAAGTATGACCGATGCTTTGTATACTTGTCATCAACGTGGTCAATGCATGCAACCGCAGGCAGGTAATTAGACGCCATTGGTTTTCGTGGTTTATCATATAATCATTTTCTCGTATTTACAAATAGGTCCTTATATTCAGATTTTCTGTGTATGCATTTGTACGTATAGTTGTGAAGGCATTGAATAGAAACAATTTATGAGTTAAACAATATTATAAAGAGTTAAGAAGTAGTTAAAACTTTATTTTTCAAATCCTTGAGTTGAGGTATAATAAATTCTACAAGTATTATTCGAGGGTGATTCGGTCGAAACATTGCAAGAAAGAAAATAATGTACATGAGGACAATAGTCTGAATAATACTTGTAGAATATTAATTTTTTTCTATAGCTTTTCATAGTATAATTATATAGAGAGAGGGAGAGACAATATGCAAATACAATCACCCCTAAGCTTCATAAAAACAGCATTTTTTGTCGACACGGGGCAGATTAACCTGACAGACCAGACTGTAGTGTGTGTTTCTACGAGGAGAAACTTAGAATTAGTTTACAGCTATTTGAATTACCGGCAACAGGATTTGTGTGTTTATACGAGGAGAAACTTAGAAGTAATTATCATGCTATTTGAAGAGAGAAACTTGCCAGAGAATGATAGTAACCGAGGCATCAATTGATGATTTTTTAAACCCTGAAAAGATAGCTATTTCTTAACCCAGAAAAGAAAGGTTTTTTAGTGCTCAGGTAAATGCGCACATCTTTGAATTTTATGCGCTGTGGTGCTGATATATTAATTATGACTAAGGCACATACGTATATTTAGTTTATTTGCTAAGCTTCTTCGACTATTTATTAATATATAAAACAGAGTTGTGGATAGTTATTCCGATTTGACACCTGCATCCTTAAAGCATTGAATCTATAATAAAATAAACATACTTTAGTTGAATCTTCTTTCTATCATGAAATCATTAGTGACATATCGAAAAGGAAAAGAGAAGAATTTGTAGTAGTACATGGCATGCTTGCACGATGTTTGCAATATATTTATATTTTCATTTTATATTTCACACCCTCTCTCCCTTCTTCCCTCACTCACTATAACTATCTTATTTATCTTTCTATCAGTACATATATCTGTCTTAGTGAGTGAGTAATATTTATGATAATAATAATTAGAATTCTGATAATAATAATAATAATAATAATAATAATAATAATAATAATATAAATAATAATAATAATAATAATAATAATAATAAGGATAGTAATTGTAGCAATAACAATTATAATAATATTATCAATGATAGTGTTTGATATCAATGATAAGTAGGGCTTGACAATTTTCTTTTATTAAAGGATATTCTTGCAATTACTTGACTATTTTATGATTTAACCATTTCTTTTAATTCTGTACTTACTATTAGGGGCCCTACAAATAACCAGAGAGTTAAAAAATTATAAAATCGCAAAACAGTCAAGTAACGACAAGAATATCCTTTAATAAAAGTATATAGTCATACCCTAACGATAATCAATAAACACAATACTATTTACAATAATTATCAATATAAATTAATCCTAATATTACCAGGTAAACTTATATTAGTGATAATAATTATCATTAAAAAACGATAAGAATATTTAAATCATACTCTCGTGGTGCTTACTAATATTTATCATACATTCTCATTATTGCTAGCAGCTTTTAACAATATACATCTATGTTCATATATAACAATATATATATATAACAACATACAACAATATACATATAGATATATATATATTGTTATCAATAAGTGAGTTGAACGCAGGTAACACTCAGTACTTGCATTCTGTTAGTGATCATTAGCATTTATTCCGACCTCAGTGAAAACAATTGATTTCATCCAGTGTCAAACCCAATATTAATAACAACTACCAAACAAAAAGAAACGATTATGTTCTTAAAAAATGAACTGCATATCTGTGAGTGCAGCAATTGGAGCTTGGACTTTGGAATCGTCCTACATGATTTCAAGCAATAGTATGTCTGCAATGTTCACGTTTTGCCTTATGCTTTTTCAAAAGCTATAAATGCACGTTCTCTTGACATATCTTGCATACACTGCAACGGCTACTCTTAATAAAAAATTATTAACAAATAAATAATAAAAGGTAGATGCACTATTGGTATATATTCATAAGAAGATAAATGCAATGGAATACAAGAAAAAAACCATTAGCACTCTACCATTGGTATGACTTTTCACTGTTTTCTGCTTCTATGGCATGAATATCCTCCCCTAAAAGAAATAAAGCTTTTAATTTTTTGCTTCTTTTGTTTGTTTGTTTATTTTTTACTGCATATCAACATTTTTTATGTTAGTTAATGCCGATAACAATATTTTTTTTAATAAACGTTCTTTTTTTTCTATAGGAAGTTTTTTAAATAACATTGTATGCACTATTTAATATATAGCAGGGGGGAATCTGGGGATTCATACCTTTTCCATGGTTATTAGTCAAAATGTGAATCTAAACAGGACGACTGGGATTTGAACTCGCATATTACTGTCCCGAAGTCTGATTGCACATCCACTACCCCAATCGGACTTCTCCTTTTGCTTCTTTTCCTTATCTTCTTTTTCTTTTTAACGAAACAAGGACGAAGATATAATATACTCCTAAGTTTAACCTGGAATATTTTTATTTCTGGAGATTAAACTACTATTTTCATTGCAAGACTGGTCTTGTCACAGAAGGCTTAGAAAACTGGTTGTCTGTAGGATCCATTTTTCTTTATATTCTCACATGTATGAGATTTGTCAACATTCGTTTATATATTTTGATTGACAAGACAAAGTAAACTTATATTTCAACAAACACAATCACTACTGACACCATCATCATAATGATGATTGATACAACCGTCATCACTATCATCGTAGCTACCATTAACATGACCATCACTATCATCGTAACCACTGTTATTATCTTCATAAATGTTCTTCATAATTTTACTTATTATTGGAGTAAAGTTGTATCAAGAGTAGAAAGCGTGATCACTATCATCGTAGCCACCATTACCATGATCATCACTATAATCGTAACCACCGTTTTCATCTTCATGAAGGTACTTAATAATCTTAATTATTATCAAAGTAAAGTTGTATCTAGAGTAAAAAGGCTGACATAATGTTAAAACCAAAAAAAGCATTGTTTATATTTTATTATATTTATGTTTTGTTTATTTTTATGTATTTATTTTATGATTCATTTGTTTATTTATTTATTATTTAGCACTCATTTGTCCTTCGCTGAAACGATAAAGCCTTTGTGCCTTTATTATTTCTATTGAAATCAATTTATTGGTCGGAAAAGTCCGGGCTGCTTTTTTTTCTTTCTGTCCGTCCTTTCACAATATATCCCCTCTTTTTACGAATGTTTTCTCTTCTCCACCTAAAGGTTAGGTTTTATCTATTTTCATTTACTTATTACAGAAACTTCGTTTCATCATTCATCCACTCTCAGTTCTATTTCTGACCAAACTCTATTTGCCGATGACCAAAGCTTTTGGCTTCTTGCCTCCCGGTCGATATTTAATCAGAAATATAAACAGTACGGTTCACAGCCTATTCCACAACAAGGAATTGCTCCAGAAAAGACGCACAAGCAGAATATCCCACTGTCCTTTTTCCCTTTTCATTCAAATATATTCACATTGAGGAAGAAAGGCAAAGAGATCGAAGATGGCGAAAAATGGACACTTTAAAATACTAGAATATTCAAATATAAAACAAAAATTCAGATTGCACCGCAAACACCATCGCTCTATATATATACGGTACGATCATTTTGTAAACATTCTTTGCGTGTTTAGTTGCTTGCTTGTGAATCTTCCGTAATTAAATTAAGAATAAGCTACCTTCTTTCTTTTGGTTCTGTATAACCCTACTACCTATCTGAGATCGATATAGAAGTACACACATGTATAAAAACACACGCATATATACATCTTTCATATAAACATATAC
>JAYKTE010481625.1:0-19043 GCA_036873565.1 Xipholeptos notoides | reverse complement strand
AGTTCGAGTCCCAGTCCTTCCGTTTGCGTTCATATTCTGACTAATACCCTTGGGAAAGGTATGTATCCCCACTTTCCTTCCAGCTATGGTTAAATAGTGCGTACCTTGATATTTAGAACATCTGAGCGTGGACAACATATAACGGTTATTAAAAATGATTGTTCTCGGCATTAAATGACGTAATAGGGTTGATATGCCGTAAAACACAAACAAAATCAAACTATATATATAAAATCTGATTTATTCCTTGTAAAGGCTAACCACGTTGATATAATTCAGAAATACCAGATGCAGCAAGTCTGCATCTGGTATTTCTTAGGTTGAAGTAAGTCTGCGATTTACACTGGTTTCGTTTATGATAAAATCACAACCATTTTTTCAATTTGCAATAAAAAAGTTCGCATTACGATATTTAAAATTCATAAACCCGGAAAAATGTATTAAACATGAAAATATGTAGTTTTAGCGTATAATTATTTTGCTCATTAAAACGAAAAAAGAACAATCCAAAAATAATGTAATATAAGGAAAATATTTTTTCAGCGAGTGCTAGTTTTTTTTTACTAAAAAAACTCTACCTATTACGATTAATAAGCAATTGAATATTAAAAAGAAATTCGAAAAATAAAAAAAGATATTAGTTATTTTATAGAAATTAATGACCAATTACCATTAAGGTAAATAACACAGTATTATTGTTTTTTACAATTGTTATTCTGACTATTGTCATCATCATTATATACTCCTTACATACTCCAAAAAACATTTGTAAAAATTATCATACTTTATCTTAAGGATTCCGAAAAATAAGTATTCTTGTTCAATTTGTTTGCTTTTTCGATAATACACAGCTTTTCCAGTTTGTTTATTTTTTCGATTGTAATTCGTACCGAGTTTGAACATATCCTTATTCAATATATGTTTAGCGAAGATGGGGCAGTGGTAAAAGCTTGGACTCTGGAATCGCATTACACGAGTTCAGATCTCAGTCAAAACCATTACATTTGCTTTCAGTTGCTTTGGGCATACGAGGCTCGCTAACTCAGGAGAGTAACTCATCTAGGTGTAACCATAACACTGATGCAAAATGCTCAGGTAGATGAGACCTATCAACTTAATGAGATCACTCATCTAGATGAAAGACAATACTGATTACAAAAGCCCAAGGATATAATGAGCAAGTAAAATTGGCTTTGGTTTAGTGCTCGACCTAGTAGATATATATCCTATTTAATACATGTAAAAACAAATTTAGTTTACACTAATTTCGCTTTACAATAAGTTTTAAAGGAAAGTATTCCTATTGTAAAACGCAGACTTACAGTAAAAGGTTTATTATTATTATCATCTCTATCAACAATACTTGATTTTTTGTTCAAATCAAATTTAGATTAAGAGCATTGAATTTAGTTGGATATTTTTTCATTTTATTTTATCTATTTTAGATTTGTGGTTTCCGACGAAGAATATTTGGAGCACCGAGAAATAAATCTAACCCTACTCCATCACACGTTAAGTTTAAATGGAGAAAAGTGTTACCTGATTGATGACCCCCAACTCTGACCTAGAGCAAACTGAGCTAATATTAACTTCATCACTCAGCCCTAAGAGGGCAAAGAATTGTTTCAATGATTTACACGGCTACCAGTAGTGTAAAAGATCGTCAAAGGTCAGGTCGTCTATTTTCGGCATCTCTTGAAGTCCGAGATGATTTATCTGTGTATTTAAATTGCGTTCGCTTAGAATAAATCTTTGGGAAAAAATGCTTCTTCTTAGATGGAACTGTCAATAACTGAATGCTTTTAGGGATACAGAGATGTCTGAGTTTTAAGACTCAAAAACGGACAGGCAGGAAGACGAACTGACTGACGAATGGGCAGACAGACGTAGGAATGTCTGGGTTTTTAGACTAAAAACGGACAAACAGAAATACGAAGAGATGGACGAATAGGCAGACGGACATACACACACAGACATACAAACAAACAAACACACACACACACACACACACACACACACACACACACACACACACACACACGCATAAATATAATGTCTTATTTTTTTACATAAAAACAGACGCAGACAAACAGTGGAACAGACAGGCAAATAGTCGGAAGGACGGACGAATAGGCAAACAGAAAAATTGACTCACAAATAGACACACACAGACACACACACAGAGACACTCACACACACACACACACACATGCACGCATATAATCAATATCTTAGTTTTTAGACAAAAAAAAAACACACTTAAACACCTCGACACACATACATATAATTTCTTGGATTTTAGACAAAAACCGATGCAGATAAATAGATATACAGAGGGACTGACTCTTTATGAAGAACTTGCCTCCTCCCCCACAGTTAGTTTGGGTTCCCTGCAATGAATTCTGTTTCTGAAACACGCTGAGGGAAAAACATTTAATGGCAACATATTTTTAAAATCGGCTCTGGGTCACCATTGTAACACTTGATGAGAATAAGAGAGTTCGTATTTGCAATCTTATATATATTATAAATACTTAGTCTTGCAAAAACCGGTTTCGGCTCAAGGCTTGTTTTACGTGCCTATTAATTTCTCGGAAATTTATGGAATCAGTTTTGCCCTTCAACTAAAAGAATTATTCCGATTAAGTTGACAGGCCTCATATACTTGGGTTTGGGAAATCAATGTTTTCTTTCACTCGGATGTGATACTCTCATTGAGATGAATCGCCTCATTTACACAGATTTTGGAATCAGTATTGTCCGCCTTCTAAAAGAGTTGCTCTGATTAAGTTGACGGGCCTCATCTACCTGGGTTTTTCAATCAATGTTGTCTTTCCCCTGGATGAGTTGCTCTCATTAAGTTAACGGGACCCATCTACCCAGGGTTTAGAATAAGTGTAGTCCTTCACCTTGAGTTATTCCAATTAAGTTGACGGACTCCATATACCCAGGCTGTACTATTGCTGGCGGGAATGTGGGGATTCATACATTTCCCAACGGTATAAGCCATTTTTGTCATCATGCAGTTTTGAAATTACACAAGTTGTACTATTTAATTCATAATTGGAAGGAATATGAGGATTCATAACTTTCCAAAGGGTATTAGCCTGAATGTGAACGTAACGAAACGACAGGGATTCGAATTCGCGTATTTACGATTTGATAGTCCTAGTGCTAATCTACTGTCACTAAAGAAGTTTTCTTGTATTTTCTTTAACAGCTGTGGAAACCAGAAAAGTATTGTGAAAATTACTGATGGAGACCGTGTCTTTGACTCGAAACGTTTTTATTTCTGCCTGAATCTCTTTAGCTTTTGTTCACATAGTAAAGCAAATACAGTTTGTTTTGGGAGATTCTTTTCCTTTCTTTTTGTTGTATAATATATCTTTCTTTTTTCAATTTTCATGTTTTTTATAGTTAAATTATTTATTTGTGTAAAAGTAACCATTGAAAAGAAAGCGATGAAAAGTTGGGAAAAGGAACGCTGCAGCGCTCCTCTGTGACCTTCGAAAGAGCTGAAAAAATGCGATGTTTTTCTTAAAAGGCCAATGGTCGACAAGAAAGCCGGAGAAAGAAAAGCCGTCGGAACGGATGGCTGTGTTACAGACTTTACTGTTCACTGACAAATTCAGAAAGACGGAAGTTGAATGTTTGGAGTTGTCTTTCGTTTATCCAGCTTTTTCTTTTGCTTTCTGTTATAATTTTTTTTGTATAATTTACTTTATTTTGTATTTGTTGATTTTTATTCCCTTTAAATTGTTTTTTTTTTTTTTGCTGATACTTTTTCTAATTTTTCTTCTTTTTTTGTCTCATTCTTCCATTTTTCCTTGCTCTTTCAATTCATTCTTATCTTTGTTAATTTATTTGTTCGGTTTTTCCTTCATTCATTATTCCTTTCATTTTATCTTTCTTTCTGTCTTTTTTTTCTTCTTCATTTCTTCCCTTCTTTCTTTTTCCATTTATTTGCTGTTTAAATTATTTCTAATTTTCATGCCTTTATTTCTTTGTGCAAGGGTCGTTCAAAAGTAATCTTCACCTTACCATTATCTACACAGAATGGTTCCCAACCTTTCTTTTATTTTCCACCGATAAATGTTCTATTCTCATCTTTTTGTTAAACAATAAAGTATGTGGAATCAGACTAAATTTTCTGAAAAGAAGACATTTATTCCACTTTCTAATTTAATATGTGAACAAAAGTCAGACTTACAGAAAATAAACGAATCACATATTGATGTTCGAATAAACCTTACAAAAACAACCCTTGCTTAATATATGTACAATGGGCTTTTCACAATCCCTAGAATGTTGTCTAACACTGCTAGTGAGTGGAAACACCCTTGTTTGGGAACCTCTAATCTACACGAAAAAGATAAATTCCTAATTTTTACTTTCATAGAATCTTTCATTATTTTACTTTTTTCTTTCATCTTTTTTTACCCTCTTTATTTAACTTTATTCATTTATTTAAGTTAGTTTTTTTTTTCATTTTCCTTCCTTATTTCTGTTTTCTCTTCGTCGGTTCTCTTTAACTTTATTTATTCCTTTTTAGGTATTTTTCCTTCATCATTTCTCTTTTCTCTTACTTTTTAATTGATTTTATTTGGTTTCTTTATATGCAGTTTTTTTCTTCTTTTCATTTCTTTACCCATTTCTCTTTTCTCCTCCTCTGTTCTTTTTATTTAGCTTTATTTAATTTCTTTTGAGGCATTTTTTTCTTTGTTTTTTATTTCTTATTACTATCTTCTTTTCCTCTCTTCTCTCTATTTAACTTCATTTCATTTCTTTTAAGGCAGTTGTTTTTTCATTCCTTTACCTATTTCTATCTTATCTTGTATGATGCTCCTTTTCCTTCTCGAAAATAATCCATTCTTTCTATTTGTCCTTTTTCCTTTTTCTTTCTTGTTTCTTTTATGCCTTCAATGGTTTTCTTCGCCAACTTTATTCTCAAACGTTTTACCGACAGCGCGTCATTGAATTGAAACCACAAAGAACTGTAGGATCTTCTTTTGAATCAAAAACGTTGTCAATAGCACCCGGAAATCAACACAGCGATAAAAATATCATCATTTATTTTACGATAGAGATTCACTAGATTCATGATCATCAATGAATGAGAAGCACTATCATCATCAAAGAAGGCAGCGTGTATTGAATGTACATCTACAAGCAGCAGCAACAGCAACAGCAATAATGATAATAATAATAATAATAATAATAATAATAATAATAATAACCCAAGGTAATATTGCACCATACAGTCTTTGACTGGAGTGACGCAGAAACTTTGGAAACTAGAAAAGACTAGTTGTTACTCTGACTCCAGTAAAAACACTGATTACTGGGTGCAAAAGCCCCTAGTGATTAGTGTGATATATCATAATAATAATAATGATACTACTACTACTACTAATAATAATAATACAATAATAATAAATAATAATAATAATAATAATAATAATAATAATAATAATAACAATAATTGAACTTCGATATACAGACTGACAAACCGATACAAGCAAAAAGAGCGGACCTGATTATCATCAACAAGAAGGAAAAAATATGCCAAATACTGGACTTCACTGTACCAGCCGACCACAGAGCGAAAATGAAAGAAACAGAAAAGATTAGCAAATAACAAGAGTTGGTCATGGAGCTAAAGAATATCTGGAACATGAAAACTACAGTGATGCTAGTTATGATAGGAGATCTAGAAACCACCTCGAAAGACCTTTAAAAAGGTCTACTAGAAATCGATATCAAAGGAAAAATTCCTACAGACTACTGTATTTATAAAGGCTGCAAGCATAACTATGAAAATTGAACCAAACTAAATGGGAGCTTGCAGTCGCCGACTACAATAGATGCTGAAGTGCCAGAGGAGACATATTGTTGCTTTCCCTTCGGAAGTGAATACCGGGTGTTGGCAGAGTCTGGACTCTGCTGATTCCTGGTGTGAGAGCTAATAACCCAAGGAGAAGTGGCACCAGTGTTTTCTGCAGGAGCATCACGAGGAGACTTGTTGTCACTCTGGCTGCAGTGAAAATCACCGGTCGCGAACAGCATGCAAGTGCTGCTTGGGACTTGGTAAGAATTCAAATAATCGTAAATGCATACACATACACGCTGATCAAATGTTCGTAGAGGTGGAACTTATAGTTACAGACAGCTAGTATTGCATAACATTTAGTGCCATTAGACCTTTAATTAAAAAGACCCCCATAGGGATTTAAGCATATGCGTTGGGGGTTTTGAAAAAAGAAGTATTTTCTCTTTCTCTTTTATCTGGCCATTACCAAATGGGTTAGCCACGCTTTAATCCAGCTCTCTGGAGAGTAAAAGATTAGATTTAGTTAGGGCCCCAAAATTTTAGTTTTTTTTTAGTTATGTAATTATGTGAATAAATTAGCTAGGATCTTTACTACAGTGCCTTGAGTTGTTCATCGTTATTTCTGCATGGTGCTTAATCGATTCGTTTCACAGACAGAATCCCAAATAAAGATCACCGACTTTGTAAATTATGGACCAAAACCAAAGCGGGAAGCCAAACCATATCATCTATCTAGCAAAGCGAAATCCGAGACGGTGTGTATGGTATGGTTGATACACACAACATATGGCGTATAGAAACATCGTGCGGTCGACAAAACAGACATAGTCAACATTGATCCCGTCACCAGGACAAATAACACCACACAAGAAATGCAAAAATGCTGCAGTGCCAAATTGTTACTATGTCTCTAGGAAGCATTTTGGTGGAGTTAGTAAAATTCTGATGGTGGGTATCAAGATTTGATGCAGTACACTAAGAACCTGAGGATATGCAACATCATACGGTATTTGACTGGAAAGGAGAATGGTCAGGTGGAGTTTCACGAGGAGGCTTGCTTTCACTCTGACACCAGTGAAAACCTTTGGTAACTAATCGGGTGTAAGCGGTGAACGTGACTTGTCTTGAGAATAAAGAAATTATAATAATAACACACAGACCATATGTATATGTTCGAAGTTTCGGAACTTGCAGTCGCTTATTGAGAAGCCTTATCGTCATCTATGAAATTGTCAGTCACCATGAAGATAAAAATCAGTAGGTATTAATCATTATTATTTATTTGGTGATAAGTGAAATAACTGTTTGAAAAACTATAGGAATTGTTTAAAATGGTGCTAAACAATGCCAGCTAAGCATAAAATTCATAATACATGGTTGTGAGGGTCAACTGAGGTCAAAGAGAAAGCTATCAGCTACTCCCATTCCATTGCATGAGAAGAAATTGAACTCGTAAATCGCAGGGAGTCGATTGATTAGCATGCACAGAAATAATTAATATTCCGCCAATCGATACGGGATAGTGGGGTATTACTAGTGCAGTATTTTTGGTTTAAGGACTATTGGGTATGACTGCAAACATTTGGGCGATCTGATTTATTCTCAGGAGTGTTGTAGATGAAACAATCAGAAAACAGAAAGGTTTCACATTATATTACATAATCCGTTGGAGGAACATAGGGATTCTAGTTGTTTTTCGACCTCTTTGCCAGAACATTACTCTATTCGCGTAAAATTGGACTATTATTATTATTGGTGTTATTATTACCGCTACAACAACTCTTTGCCTGGAATTATTGCTGCAACTGGTAAAATTTTCATTGGATCCGTTACCATTTGGATTATTTTCTGTTTCAATTTTTTCTTTACTATAAAAGCTTTTTTAAAAATCTTTTTAATATCCTAAAATTAGGACCACTTTATCTAAAAAAAGATGGCCCTACATTAAAAAATTACGCAAGGGAAATTGATTCGGTTAAAAGATAGGGATAGCCAACCCAGACCTAACTACCCCACTAAGAAGGCCCCTTCGAGCCAAAAACGTGCAGTTCGAAAGAGATTTTTGCCTTGTCCAGAGAACCTATGACCCCCCCCCTGCAGTTGGGCGGAGATTACTAATTAGTCTGAAAGAGAAGGAAATCCGTGACTCTTGAGTTGGAAAGAAAATAATCCAAGCCTCTTTGAAATAATCGCAGAGAGGATGGAGAGAGCGTAATTTAACTCCTCTCGAAGTAGTATCAAACACGCTGAGAAGATATTAATCTAACTCTCTGGACGTAATCTATAGCTCACTTGAAAGGATATCAACTTAACCACAGCCAAAGAGAAATAAATTCCTTGAAGCTATCGAAGTATCGAGAATTATCATCGTCGAAAACGAATCCTGAAACGAAAAGTTAAAATTTTAATTCTGCTTAGCTAATATAGCCTTTTTATGACGGAACAATCCAGCCTAAGAAAAGGGGGATAGAAAGAAGACTCGTCTAACTGATATTAGAACAACAATCTGTATGCTTAACGCTGACTTAGGGAAAGGAAGGCAGGAGAAAGATGTCTGTACTCTAACCTAAAAAAATTACTACCATTTACTTCGTCACCAATACTTTCTCTTGAAGTTTATTTATTTTATTGTTTTGTCTGCTTAATTCTTAATTGTGTTTGCATTCAACTTGTTTGGATTTCATAGAACTTAAGGTAAACAAATAACGCTGGGAGGTCAATAGATCAATGCCCTTTCTTATTAAAGGCAATGAAATTATTGGCTCGTTGCGGAAGAGTAAAAAAATGGACTTTTATTAATTGTTGAAAATTTTGTTAACAACTTGTCACATTGGTAGCGTAACTAAAAGGTTGTTATAATTAGTGCCGTCATCAGACATATGGTTATTATTAGTTTACCGTGACCAAGATATCGGTAAAATGTGTACCGGGCTTGGTTGGTGTGTTATAATTTGTTTACCGAGTATCACGCTGGCCCAGTAAGATTGTACATAAAAGACACGGTGCGTAATAACAATAATTCTAAGAAACACAAGCAACAACAACAACAACAACAACAACATCAACAAAACTACTACTACTACTACTACTACTACTACTACTACTACTAATAATAATAATAACAATAATAATAATAAGACTTTTGGAACCGTACAATCTTTGACTGGAATAGAACAGAACCTGCTAGAGTTCGCTGGGAGACTTATAACTGTACCCCAGTGAAAGCCACTGTTTGCTAGGTGTGCAAGCGCTTAGTAATCAATATGAGATCTCAATAATGATAATAGTTGTAAGAATAGAGACTGAAACTCTGCTGATTGCTGCATAGAACAGTGCACTCCGCACTAACTATACAAAAAGCAAAGATCGACAGAAACGCTTTCCTAAATGTCAATTCAAATGGTAATTCTTGATATCTATGTTGACAATGTGCTATGCAAATTTCGCTCGTCTGAATCATTGCGCTATGGAAATTTCAGTGATCTGAATGCTTTAATGCTTGCTTTTGCGTTAATTTTTATCTGTGTCTCTATAATTCCAAATTTTGACTCTTTAGCGGCTATTTCTCCAGGTTTGAAGATCCCATATATAAAGTTTCAAGTCTCTAGAGTCAAAATTGGCAGGGTAGACCACAACGGTACAATCTTTCCACTTTGATCCCCTTGCAGCTAAACTTCCGACTCAAAGCCGATGAAGAAGTGTTCCCCAGGTCTGAATACCCCATATATAAAATTTCAAGTCTGTATACCAAAAATTGAGGAGTTTGGTGAAGACTTGTTCTCTAACAAACACAACACAAACACACATATACATGTACAAACTCATTCTATGTGTGTGTGTATGTGTATATATATTATATTGACGTAGTTGTAAAAGTCAAAAAAGAAGAGAAAGAAAAACACCTAAACAAACAACCACTATCCCGCCAACTCACGTACACACATACAAAGAGAAAGAGAGGGATGGGAGAGAGAGAGAGAGAGAGAAAAAGAAAGAGAATGAGAGAAAGAGATAGAGAGACGGACAGGCGGAGACGGGGATAGATAAACGGTACAATATCTTCTATTTGAAAAAAAAAATTCTGTATACAATAATTTACCTCATTTGATTTTTATTCATTCATTAATTTATTCATCCCGCGTCTGTAAATTCTGTTGGTGCGCTAGAAGAAAATTCCAATCCTAATTCATTATGACACGATTTATAACATGACTTGCATTAATGGAAATTATATTCGACATCAATTCGTTCACGATTATTATTCACTTGCAGCATAGCCCGGCGTTGACCGTGCAATTCAGAACATTTTTGTTATGGCCCAAAATAAGAAAAAACTGCTTACTAATTACGACGCAGCAGCTGCATTTTTAATGGGATTTTTAAGATTGGCCACTTAAAATGTGCACTGAAAAAATGTCTATTAACAAACCCTCAGACGGAAAACAGATTGGTAAGTAGGCAACATCAATAAAAAGTGTCAAATTTGAAAAATTGGATCTTTGCGGGTCCATAGGTCATTCGGGTGTCAATGCAGCAGCAATTTACTAAAATAATTTTGGGCTTTAAAAAAATTACTGCATTTTTCGGAGAAAAAAAAAGAAAATCCTGAAATTACAAAAAATAAACCAAACCAAATGAAAATGAGCACAACGAGGATATCAAAGGCCGGGCAATATTTCTAGTTTATAAATATTTGAATAGTCAAATACATGATAATACAAGCTTCCGTATCTATAAAAATAAGAAAATAAAGTAGTCCATGTATGTATGTATTTATGTATGTATGCATGTATGCATGTATGTATGCATGTATGTATGTATGTATGTATCTGCCTATCTGTCTATCTTCCTGTCTCACTATCTGCTTGCTTCTAGGTAGCTATTTATATTATTCAATTATAATATCTATTTATCTATCTATGAGCCTGTCTATCTGTCCATCCCTCTAGTTGTCGGTTTCCGTCTATCTATCTATCTATCTATTTTTACATCTATATATCTATCTATCTATCTGTATATATATATATGCGTGTGTGTACGTGCGTTTATCAGTCTGTCTGTCTATCTGTCTCTTTTATTGTATTTATCTATCTATCAATCTATCTTTTTATTAAAGGGCCAGTCTCTTTGCTTCACTGTGTCTATTTCCATTTTGTGTGTGTGTATTTATGTATACATATATGCATAATATATATATATATGTGCATTATGTATATATATATATATGTACATATATATATTTATACATATGCATATGTATAAATATATAAATATGTATATCTATAAATTCTAAAGATTATTCCACCTTACTTTGTACAATTTTCATTCAATGTGTATGTTGACGGCTCGACTGACAGTAATCAAGAAATTTCACTTAAGCCAATCCGAGATTGGATATAAATCGTTCGTGCTTGTTGGTGGGTAAGAGAGGGACAAGTGGGCCCCAAAAGGGAATTAGCTCACCATTGAAAGTTCAACAATTGCTACACAATTGGACATGTATTTGGGAGGTCCGGCGGCAAGGAAATGTAAAAATGGCGTGCTTCTTACTAGCGGCGAACGAATAAATAGCCTCGAACTCTGCTGACAGATTCGGTCAAGATCTGACTGGGGACGAGCGTGGGGTTGATGTGAGCATCTTGTCGTGACGTCTTACTTGGCGTAAATGACGTTAATGTGCACCCGTTTGCCGACTACCACCAAAAGGCGATTGTCTTAGGATTTAAGATGGCTGATGGAACACGCGACTCCAGTGACTGGACGGTATGGTTTTATATTAGGTACCGAATTTTGTGAGAATACAATGGCTTTCTGTTTAAGCTTAACCCATAAACAAAGTACAACGGTGGCTTAGTTCTTATATGCTTCTAATGTTGTCCTATCTTGTTAGTAAATAGTTAAATACATTTCATTGCGTGACATTTAGTTAATGTCATTAATGCAGTATATGCATCTCTGATTAGTATTGATGTGGATAATTTGAGGAGTTATAGTCATCAATAATAGACACTTACCCACAGATTTTGGTCAAACATAGTTTTAGCATGAACATATGTATCGTTTGTAGTGTTAAATCAGATAGAACTGTCAAGGCAAGAATATCTTCTTCTCTAGTCTCAAACCAAGACTTGTATTTATAGAGATGGAAATGGTCATTATAACAAAAATAGATAAGTCCAATATAAGCGTTCACGCTCCTCGTAGCCAGAATGTTATCGGTAAATTGAGAGGATATAGTTAACAATATTTGACACATATCAAGAAGTGTGGGTTAACCATAGCTTTAGCAAGAACACATGTAGTAGTATTACAGTGCGTAACACGGTCAAGGCACCCCCTTCTTCTTTCTCGAATCTACTAAGACTAGTAGAGGACAAAAGCTCGAAAAATTGAGATACAAATTTTGAAGCCTTATCTTAAAGGATTCCAAAAAATAGACGATTACCATTCGATACGGATCCGAAAATGGAAGACCAGACAGATTTATAAGTTCCAAAAATCCAAAAATGAGTGCCTCCTGGTCCTTAGTGGAGAGAGGAATTGGGTCACTACGGTCCCAGATGAACATTGTCTGAAGATGGGCTTTTAAATACTAATCAAAAGCAGTAATTACTTGGATATTTCCAAAGACTCAACTTCCTTCTCGGTCATGGACAATACATGCAACGAAAACTAGGGATTAGTTCGAAGAAACGTGATAAAAACTAAAACTATAATGTCCGGAAAAATACATCTACAAATTATGAAGCCTCATCTCAAACGATTCCAATTTTATAGACACGTCCAATTAGTTAAAGTTAACGCGAAGTGTAGTTAGATAACCCGTAAAAATGTTAGATATAGCAGAAAAACAACACACCCAAGTTTTTGATTTGGAAAAATATTTCATACCAACAGAATAGCTCAGCGTTGCCCGCGCAATTCAGAAAAGTTCTGGTATGGCCAAAAATATATATTCAATTATAGCCAAATGATTTTAACACAAAATCTTCTCTAATTTATAACATAGTGCCGGACAGCGGTTCGATCTTATTGGATATCTCCAGTGTCACGCATTTTTTTAACATTCCAAACCCTAAGCAAGATTCGAACCTGCAGAACGTGTGGTGTACAACAAACGTTCTAACGACTGGTCCTCGATACTGTTATGCGTTCATTATGGTAATCTTTACGGTTTTACTTTTAATCGTGTATGTATGTATGTATGCATGTATGTATGTATGTATTTATTAAGGGCCAGTGGATAGGCAGAAGTAAGCAAGTTAGAATCCCAGTCGTTCCGTTTGCATTCATATTTGGACTAATTCGCTTGGGAAAGGTATGAATCCCTAAATTACCTCCAGCTATGGATAAATAGGGCATATTGTGTTATTCCAAAAACCCGCTGTGAACAAAAATTAATGTTTACCATTAGTTATTGTTCTCGGCATTAAATGACTTGTAAAGGTCTATATGCGTTAAAAAACAAACAAACAAACAATAAAAGCCTACTGAAGCAATACGGATATTGATATTGACACCTGAGAAGCAATTGCAGTTGATCATAACGCTAGGCGAAAACTGGCTGGTAAAAGCTGGCTGTGGTTCTCTTCATGTCAAGAGGGTGGTGCATGCAAAGCAGAAAGGAGCACGTAAGAAAGAAAATCTAGAAATTTTACCATGTGACCATGCAGATTGGATCTGTAATTCGTGTGGGCGTGTTCTCCGTTGGAAGCCAGGGTATTTGAACCATCTGAAATCTCACATTGACAGCCTATCATCATCCAATGTTCCACAGCGAGTATATATCAACGTATGCAAGTCTTCATCTGGATTGAAAAGAAATATGGTTGTGCACAAAGACAGTATTCCTCATCCGGATCCAATCAATCTTGTTAGGACTTTGACGACTGCGTCTCAGGTCTGTCATCGTCTTTATCAATCAGCTACCGGCCTTTAAAGTCACCCGAGAACACATTGTGTGTGTGTGCGTGTGGGTGGGGGTCTACTCGGTGCAGAACATGAATCTTGAGACGACAATCATGTGTAAAGATGCTGCAATCATCATCTATCTCTCTGCCCATTTATTTATTTATTTATCTATCTGCTCATTTATCCATCTATCTATCATTCTATATATTTACCAATAGATTTGACTAATTCACAGCTAAACAGAAATAGTATTTTCCTGCTTTAATGATCTTTTAAAATATTATTCTTCCATTGGATTCAACTTTTGAGGGAAAAATCTTCTGATAATAGAGGAAAATTTAGTGACATTAGAAAACATATAACATTAAATCTAAGATCGAGTTTTTAACTTTTTTCAATAGTTTACGTAATTTTCTTATCGTTCCATTATTATTTTTCCTTTTGTATTATTTAAATTTCTGTTCTGTTGGATGCTCGTTGAAAAAACCATCACTCCTTGACTCATCATTTAACACGTATAAGCAAGATTTCTTTTTTTAGAAATATATATTTTTTCTTGGACGCAAAATATTTTTTTCAAGTTATTTTTTCCATTTGGATTGAAAAGATTTTGTAAATTAAATGACTGTCAAAATTTTTTTTCACCTGGTATTTGATAATAACTTTAGCTACAGGATTCCATTTTGTTTTTCAACAGAAGTTTCATTCGTTCTATTCATTGATTGGCTGGTTAATTTTACTAGCATATAAACCGTTTTGGGTTATTTAATGCCGAGGGGATTGTTTGGTTTTGTTTGTTTATTGCTTATTAAGGTATTTTTTTGGTTTTTAGATTTTAATTTTTTTATTCGTTTATTTATTATTTTTGGAGATTTTAATATAAATATTGCAGTTTGACAGGTGTTATTATGCTATGATAGATGTTTTTTTTTCATTTTCAAATATATTTTATGTATCTTCTTTCTTTTAGGAATTCTAAGGGGATTTTAGGGTCTATTTTGTGGAAAAGATCTTTAGATTGTTTTTTTGATAGTAATTCATTTGTATTGGTTGGAGACCTATGCAGTTTATTAGTATATGTTTTATTGTATAATGTTTCTGATATGGTAGGAGTGCTTCTTCGCCTTTTAATAGATATGAGTGTGTGATACCAGTGTGTTATATTTGGATTTTTGCAATTACTACTTTCTCCCTTATGTTTTGATTTTCGTTATCAATTGCTGTGGTCTTCTAGAGTTTTTAAAAGTCTTTTAAAAGAGTCATTGCTGTTCAATCAGTTCAACAGCTTTTTATGTTTGCTTTATTATTTTGAGCTTTCATTTACCTGTTATTTTTTAGTTTAGTTAGAAAATATATAAACCAATTGGGTTGCTTTGATGCTCTGTTTGTGGTGATTTTTGTCAGTGTTTTTTTTTAATTTCAAGAATTTTTATTTCTAAGAAAACTGCTGTAATGGTAAGAAGCCGTCAATTATTTTAGTAAACTATGGTTATATTGATACTTCAATGACTAACGTAGCCAGAAAACAGCGGACGCTACAATCCTGCAACAATTCAATTTTTTAAAGTTTAATCCTCAGCAATTATTTTTCTGGCTCAAAACCAAATCAAATTTGTTTAACCGGTCCCGATACACCATATATCAAATTTTAAGTTTCTAGACTCAAAATTGGCTGGGTGGTTTTGGTAGACCGTTCCTAAGTCAGATACACGAGTCAGTTTTATAGAAGTATTGCCCGACTTTGCTTTAGGGAAGCCTATTATAGAAACCAAGATTTTACCACTGCTCCAACTTCACTCCCTTTGACGGGTTTATATCGGTTAAGAATATTCAGCTTGTGGAATATCCAATTAAAATATGATATGATTAGTCATTAATATTGATTAATTGTCTCGATCTTAGCTTGAAATATTCTTAATCGCTTGTCGCTAATTCGATATAATAATTTCACTCTTCAAAATGCAATAAATCAATTGAAGTATATTACTGTAAGAAATTGGGGGGTTAAATATTAATGAGTACTTCTTGCTCATGGCTATCTTCCTATCGGCCGTTATTGAGTTAAATAACACTGAATTGAAAATCGAAAACATGTTTTTAACTATTAGGTCGTCTTTTTACCGACAAAAAAAGCAACAACAACAAAAAAAAACAACTTTTAATGGCCGATCGGCGTCATATAATCTTTTCAAAATGTGTATAAAATCATAAGAAATTTTTAATTAACTTTTTTCAAGCGAAATTTAGTTAGATTAACCCGTTATTCCAATCATAATCCACAAACTAGAAACGGAAATTTTGGCTAGATTTTTCCCAAAATCTAACCAATTGCAATTAAGCTTTTTATTCACTGCGACAGCATTCACTGCAATCATTGATGATTTTATGATATTACGAAATTCAAATAAATATGCAACATCTGCGGTTAGTTAAAAGAGTAGATAATTAAGGGAGTATTAGCATTCGTTCACCTATTTTTCTTCCAATAAGTGTAGTGAAAAAGATATAGATTGATATAGATCTTGGGGCCCACAGCCTTTATATAGATAACTGTTCGTAAAATCTAGAGACGAGGGGAGGAGAATCTTTTCTTGACGGCCCTTCTTCTGTTATAATTCTACTGCTACACGTGTTCTAAAACTATGGTTCACCCAAACTTTTTGATACGTTTCAAGTATTGATAACTATACACCGACGAAGTGTAAAATAAGATCTCTTAACTTAAAGTGTTTTATCGCTATTGCCCATGCTGTATATATAGAAATCGTAAAAGGCGATACAAAACTTGTGGATTGTAGGGCCATTTCTGTTCTAGTTAAAAGTAGTCATATAATTACAATATTATCTTTATTTAGCAATATGAAATCTACTTGGTCGAGCAGCAAACCAAGTTAGGCACAAGGTCAGTTTTATGTGCTCAAATATACCTAGGCTTTTTGTAGTCAGTGATACCCTTCACCTAGATGAGTTACTCGCATGAATTGACAGGTCTCATCTACCCGGGTTTTTTGAATCAGTGTTATCCTTACATCCTTTATTTAGCAATATATATATATATATATATATATATATAAACATAAAGACTTCATCAATTATATCTTAGCATCTTTAAATAAACCCTTGAATATTGGAGACCTGTTTTTTGTTTTTGTTTGTTTGTTATTTGTTTTTTTTTGTTTTGTTTTTTACTTTTTTGAGGCTATCCCTGTTTTTATTCTAGCAGAATAATTTTGAAAAATTAAAAAATGTAATAGCATTTGTATAAAACTCTAATTATTTCAGATTAATTTAGAAAAAAAGAAGTAATTTGTAAAAATTATTACCTCATCTAAATATCGTCTTGCAATAAAACTCTATTTTTTCTTTTACTTTTTTGGGGGGTTGTTTTTTTATTTTTTACTCAGGCAAGCTAATTTTCTTCACAAATGTCGACAACATGTTTTGAATATCATCTTGTTATTGTTTATTTATCAACTTTTATTTTAATATTTTTTTTTTTTATTTCCCGTTTTATTTACTTATGCTTTAGGAAGAGCAATTAAATTTTATTCATGACCAAATTTCCATTTTAAATGAACGAATTAGGAGAAAAAATCTTGTCTTTCCATCGCCATTAATTAACCTGTTTTTTGGGGAGAGACTTTTATAAAACTTCAGGCAGATTTAAACGTTTTAGTAGTTTTAACGACAATCAACAAATTATAATCATGCTATCACACATATACAGAGACAGGCAATGTAAAACCTTGTGGTATGCCAATCAGACACAAGTGGATGTTAAAATGGCCTTGTGCCTAAATCTATTTTGTTCTCGATCAAGTATATGCTTTACTAGCAGAATAGCCCGGCGTTGTCCACGCGACTTGTTACGGTTACATATCTGAAGAAGACCAGAGGATTAGCTGGCCGAAACGTAATGAAAACCGAAATATAAAGACGCAGATAACAGTGCTAAAAAATAGATATACAAATTATGAAACCTAATCTCAAACAATTCCAAAGAAGGATCATTGAATAAACCTTTCTAAATAGTAAAGGGTTATGCGAAGTGTAGTTAGATAACCTGTAAAAATGTTAGATATGGCGGAAAAATAACATCTAATGTGCGACTTATGGAGGACCAAAGCAGAATAGCTCGGTAAGCAGATAAATAGATAGGTAAGTAGGTAGATATATAGATGGATAAACAGAGAGAGAGAAAGAGAGAGAGAGATATATATATAGAAAGAGAGAGAGAGAGAGAGATAGTAGTGTTTGTTTG
The DNA here is from genome assembly GCA_036873565.1 of Xipholeptos notoides. Classification (NCBI taxonomy): domain Eukaryota; kingdom Metazoa; phylum Mollusca; class Cephalopoda; family Idiosepiidae; genus Xipholeptos; species Xipholeptos notoides. Next base: position 1,041 of record JAYKTE010481625.1, on the reverse strand, counting down.
TTGGTGTTTTACGGCATATCAACCTTTTTAGGTCATTTTATGCCGAGAAAAATCATTTTTGAGAAACGTAATTTTTTTTTCGACACTTCGGTTTTTGAATAAATCAATGTGCACTATATAAGCCATAGCTGGATGGAATGTGGGGAGACATAACTTTCACAAGGGTATTAGTCCAAATATTAATGCAAACGGAACGAATAGGATAAGAACTCGCGAACTACGATTCCGAAGTCCCACTTCTTATTCAAGTCAACAGAGAGACAGTAAAAGAGATGTGTAGACTGGGATGGATAAATAGATAGATAGATGGATAGATGGATCTATATATAGATCGAGAGAAAAAAGTGCAAGAGGATTATAATAAGAATGATGCAACAGAGGTAAAACCAATTTATAATAAACGTAAAAGAATATTGACCCAGAAAAATGGTGGAATGAAGATGATAAAAGAGAGATAGAAAATATTTGCAAAACTCAGCGACAGTCCATGGAAAACTGTTAAAAGGAAATTGAATTTCAAGAACGATGCTACGCCTCCCCATCGACGGAAACACATTAGATTATTATTTCCAACTTCCTGGTTGTTCCTGGTTAGTCATCTAATTCTTTCACTATTCTAACCTTCAACAGAACATGAAAAAATCCTAAACACCCTCCTACCTCTAGTTTTAACTCAGAATTCCTATTCACAATACGTCTAACCATTTTTACAATCTTAGATAGACGTCACTTTACTACAGAACAAACTGAAGAAAATAAAGTACACCATAAAGAAACTCATAAAAAAACAAAACAAAAGCAGAACAGAATCAACCCTTACCCCCTCCCTCCAAATAAATGAATAAAAAATCGAGATACAACAGAACAAGTCCCAAAATACTTTTAAAATATAGGGAACTATCAACATGTATGTTTTGGGAAAATATAGGGTGTTCCAATAACTTATATACATACATATATATAAATACTTTATTTATAAAAGTATATATATATATATATATATATATATATATATATATATGTGTGTGTGTGTGTGTGTGT
>JAYKTE010481514.1:0-10114 GCA_036873565.1 Xipholeptos notoides | reverse complement strand
ATACTAATATATATATATATATATATATATATATATGCAGAGGCAAATCAATGTCCTCTTTAACAAGCTTTGCCTTGATAACGACACTCTGCCAAAATACACTCACATTTCAATGATTGATTTTGAAATAAATGGCTTATTTCTTTCTTAAATCAATAATGATTTATGTTTTTCAAATCCTACAAAAATGAATTTAAATAGAAGTCATAGTTTAGGAAGTAATTAAATGTTTATTACACGAAACGATTTTAATGTAGCATTAAATGTTACTCCTATTTTTTTTTTATAATAAAAAGTCATTATATCCCCCTATGTGATAAATTAGGAAATATAATCATAAAACAAGAATGTTACCGACAAATTACAATGCAATGCATAAATATGTAGACACGTTTAATTACGTGTTATCTTATGTTTCAAAGTTCAAATTGTCTTTCAAAGAAAACAAATATTGAATGAACTTTATTTTGAGATGTGACTTGATCATTATCAAAATGGATGAATTTGCTAACTTTCTGCTGTTACAAGTAAGAATGATCTGAAGGGGGTTTCAATTCCCCTCATAAGGCATACAATTCAAAGATATTCTTATACTCAGTCATGATTAACGGAATGAAAACAGTTTACAACATGGATTGAATTAATGGTTAATTTCAAAGATCTGTGAAAGCTTCTGATTAAGATATAAGAGTTGTCAAGTTCAATCACTGAATGAAAACTAAATAATTACGACATTAGGTTCTCGATACAAATGAAGAAACTATATTTTCATTTCGATTTATATTAAGTAATGAAAATATATTCAATGACTTGTTGATTATTTCAAATATTCCTTTGACTGCAATCTTATTTAAAGAGTTAAACTTCAAAACAACTAAAATATAATTTTCATATATAATTATGATTTTATTTCTGACAAGCAGATTAACCCGGCGTTGCCCGGTTGTCGGAATAACAGTTACATAACTTTACAGTTACATAACTTTTATTGAATCTATATATCAGATGCACCCAGCGTTGCCCGGTTGTGGAATTAAACAGTTTCAAATTTGACCCTAATTTTGACTCCCTAGCACTATTTAATATTTTTTAAATTTTTAGATGAAAAAAAAAAAGAAATATATTTAATCAAAATTATTTTTGCGTTACGTCATAAAAGATTACCTCATATCGTTGCTGTCCTGTTGTTGGCAGCAATTTGAGAATGAAAGAAAAAATGGTTTTATAGATTATATATGAATTAAAAATCAATATTTGATTATTGATTTTCGATAATTATTGAGGATATTATAATACAAAATCTAGCCTCTACCACTCCCAGATATAGGGATTAACGTAGTGTACAATTTCAAGAAAATATGTTCAGTCATTTCGGAGTTTATAGGGGGGGGGGCTCACACACACACATACAAAGTTCCATTTTTATAATAGTATAGATATAGATTAGAGCATAAGGTAAGTTAATAAATTTTATTTTTGTTATGAATTATGACGATGAGACTTGGTTATTATCGTTCTTTAGACTATTCCGATTTTCTTTTCATCTTTATTACTTCATACACAAAAATTCATTAATTTTCTTAATTTCTTAGACATAACTGGATTATGTTTTTTATTTATATTTTGGACATTTGTTACGACCTAATTTTTTTTCTGTTACTCTACTGGTTCAGAATGTAATCAATACTCATATCCATTACTAGATAAATCTGGTTTAATCATGGAATGAGAATGAACCACAACTGGTGTTAAGTATTGCTTTCCAATTTTCTCCGTGGTGTATAGGCCTACCTATAATTGAAATCTTCCACACCTTATTAAAAGAGGTACCAACTCTGAGTCAGATAGAAGTATCCACAGATCGAATAAACGAGAGAGTCAGAACGAGTGCAAGATATTTTATCACATGCTACTCGTTTATCCTTCTACTATGTTTTACCGTGAATAGATAATTCAAACTTATATTTAACCTATGTTATTTTCCATAAATAGTGGACATAACGCTTTGATATGGGAAATTTATAGACTACAAAGTAACAGAGAGAATACTGATCCAACACTATTCATGTTACAATTATGGCAAAAATAATGATTTAATAGTTAAACGATGTTTAATGTAGAAAATGTGTGAATAATAGTGTATAGTTACAATGATATTATTTCTACAATGATATTATCCTCATGATCATACAAATGATCATAGGCACATAGTGCATTTTCTAATATTTCAGTTTAATGTTGACAATGACAGAAAAAACAATCACACATTTATACTCTGTGCAGATTTTAACTGAAGCAAGCCCGTCCAGATTTTTTTTAGAATCAGTTCATAGCAGATAATCTACTCGATCCCTTTTCTGTATTGTCAGACCTCTAAACCTACTACATACGCAACATGTATTGAAGCCCTAAGACGTTTCATTATAAATGTTGATCAAATTCTTCAAGGAAATGGTTTCCACTTCTCTTCGGATTAAAGAATATTAAGCCTGTGCGACGATTCTTTTTCTGATGGGAATTTAATGCCCATGTGAAGGTAGACAGATCCTTTGTTTTTTTGTTTTTTTTTTTGCTAAATTGCTTCTCATTAGTAAATTTAAAACCTTTAAACTATAAGAGATACCTATTCCAAAAATCCGTGGACACTGCTACTGGTAAATCGGTAAACATTCCCTGTTTAGAGGAACAAAACTCATTTTCTTATCAAGTCACATAGTCGAAAAGCCCACGGTGGGAGGCATGACCATAGTGCATCTCATATATTTGATACAACAACTATATAAAAAGAAAAACAAGGTAAAAAACGTTTCTTTGGCATTTTAATTATTAAAATATTAGTAAACAAGGCAAAATTTAATAATCCTAAAACTATTGACATTGTAACAAATACATATTGGCAGATTACTATAGAAAATTATCAAGGAATCCAAAAGAGTCACCAAGGTTTATAATCAACTCCTACCTCAGCAGTATTTGAAACTTCTTTCTGTTTTGAAGTTTTGAAATGAAACAGAGTCCTATGTTCCAATCGCTGAACTGAAAGAAGTTAAGTTGTCCTTAGTACCGAATACGAAGATATCATTTATTCTCACCTGTATACGAGATTACTCATGTAATCACAAAAGTAGAAAAGACAGGGCATCATAGCTCAAAAGAAGAAGCAGGTACCTTAATATATTTGCACGATAATTTTACGTCCACTACGTGTACATGAACGTAAACCCCGATACATATGGATTTATACTTAGTGGCTGTTAAAGATAGCATAGGAAAAGAAATCACAGTGGCATTGATCGGTCTATATTGCTTTAATGTTTCTGATAGGTTATGCTCCTTTTACGGAAAAGGAAAACAGAAAGCCCTGAAAGAGAAATACTTTTTCCTGCAATCGAGGATCTTGATGATCAATTCTACGTATAGAAATATGCAGTGCATCATTATAGATATTTGTTTACAGATTATATGGAGTACAAAACATTATGTAGTGTTTTCAAACTAAATCCAACATGTTCAAAATTATCATAACATTTAAAATCCGAATGCCTCCAAAACAAAATGCTCTGACTTAATATATTAGGTAAAGTAACCACCAAGCAATTAAATATAAAAGTAGCATTTAGCCAATCGCAAATATGCCATCTGCTTATTGTCATGGATGAAAATAGAAAATGAAAAGTTTGTTAACCACCGGATGAATCTTCTTCCAAGAAAGTTCAATTGATTTAATAAACCGGTCTGGAAAATGTATTAAAAAAATGATATTCAAATAAAAACACAAACTTTTGCATCCATCTCCTGAATGCGGTTAGAATGCTCGTATATATGAACGTTTCCAATGGCATTTACTAGAACGTACCCAGCACAATGTCGCAGATATAATTATACTGATGATGACAGTGACTATGAAAGTGTCAATGACGGCAATAAATATCATTATCAATTTTATTTTATATTTCTAAATTTCCAATAAACTACTATGAATGATGGCTTTACTTTCCTTTGTAAAATTGTTTAAAACTTGTTTTTTTTTATTAAACTCTCTTCTTTTCACCTTTATTTTAGATCACTGAAAAAAACTAGAGTCATATAAATTTTGGGGTTCAGAACATATATATAACCATACTTAAAAAAAACAAATAAATGACTCATACAATCATAGTATAAAAATAGGTGTAAACCAGAACACAGAAAAATATAATCTACCAGAACCGGATTTTGTGTAATTTCAAAGTTTTCGAGAAATAAATCTGTCCGTATTGCCTTGTTTTATTTTTTAAACCAGCCTCTGACTAAATGAGGAATTAAATTAGTCACACGACAACAAACTCATTAAAGTGGTAAAATTATTTTCAGTTGGCTGAAAATATTTAATTTCTCAACACTAAAATTTCAGATTGGTTTTAACTTATCAATCGGCCATTGTCACATAATACTAGATTTTGTTCAATTCCTCCTTTACGGCAGAAAGATTTGTTACTTTAAGTTTTTTAACGCAGAATTAATATCCTCCCACTTTATTTTTTATGATTTCATTTTTATAATTTTATCTCATAATGTAAATGTCATACTCTTTACTGAGTTCCAAAAGCTCAGAACTCAGGGAAAGAGTAAAAGCAAATTCATAAGAGACTTCAATTTATTTGACTAATATTTATAGAGATATCTGCTTTTAACCAAGGTTCTGTTTCATACCAACATTGCGAGTTAAACATTTATCTGACAATAGTAGTATTGCGTGAATGAACAAACTTAAAAAATGTATATTGTGTAAGTAAAAAAAAACAAAAAAACATAAAACAAGCAGCATTGTAGGCACACCAACTTCTATTTATTTTTTTTAAATTCCATCTCAGGAAAGAGGCTAATTAAATCTATTTCACAACAGCGCAATAGATATTCATCGAACATTTATTTTTAACTTATTTTGCGTTCTACTTATGTTTATAATCGTGGTATTAATTAATACAAATAAGATATAGGATAAGTACCAGAATCAGACATCTTAATTAGATTTATTTTTCTTTATATTTAATATATAACACTTATGCATAAGAGACTATTGTTTTAGTGAATCAAATAAAAACAGGTAATTATCTGATTGTTGTTCGTTGATTTTCAAATAAAATTAGAACAACATACAACAGATTTTCATGGAAAAGGGTGAAATAAAGCATCAGAAATACCGTAGTCAGTGAAACCATCGAATGTTTAGCTGAGCTAATTAGAGAAGACATGCAAATTTGTTAAAACCAATAGGAAATAACATTATATATGTTTAAATATGATATTTACTTGGTCGAGCACCATCCTAAGTTCGATACAAAGCCATTTTTATGTGCTCATCCCTGGGCTTTTGTAATTAGTGTTACCCTTCACCTAGATGAGTTACTCTGCCGAGTTAACGAGCCTCATCTGCCCGAGATATATGTTTAAATATGAGTGAATATAGAAAATAAGTTTCCAAATGTGCCATTAATTGCAACAGATTTTTTACATACATAACTTAGTTTAATGTATGTTCAAAATCTGTAGATATTCTAATGTGAAAAAAATCCCCGCGTTGCAGGCGCTATTTAGAACATTTTAGGCGCGGTCAAAGGTATAGATGTATATAAATAGAATTATAACGTTAAGATTCTATGCAAAATCTTGCATTACTTTTAACATAGTTCCGCGAAGCTGTTTCGATCTGTTTGGATCACGCCAGTGACACGGAACGTTGTTAACACTCTGTTGTGGGGACACCCCTCACAATGAACTGTTCCGGCACGCATGCGCGTAACCGGAAATCGAACGGTTGAATCAGTCACAGAATTCCAGCTTAGCGAACGGTCGCCTAGTGCGGGTTTCCAACCATTGTACAAGATGAATACACTATACTTCCTAATTTACGTGTTTGTTATCTTTTGCAAATCCTACTAATATCTCGAACACAACACACTCAAACACTCTAACGACTGGCCCACGACGGCCTTCATAATCGCACTTTTCACGTTTTTACTCTTATTTTATTTTCCAGAAACTGATTTTTTTCATTTATCGATTTTTCATACTTATCGGTCATGATCCGAACCTACAGCTATCTACAAACATTCCGAGTAAGGTAAAACCGTATAGATTGTCAGGAAAGTATGTCCATCCGTTTTGGAGTTCATCGGGAATGAAGTTGCATACATACACGCAGCGATACAGACAACATTCCTTTCATAAATAATTTTATAAATATCATTTTAGAAAATTAGAAATATATGAAAATATAAAGCCTTCTTGGGTATATAATTAAACTATTAATTCAAATTATCAATTCAGCCGATATAAACACTAAAAGCAATATATAAATCATTAGTGATAAATCGATACTGCTTAGAGTTAATTCAAGTTTTTGAAAATTCATTTTCGAAACCACAATCCGATGAAATTATCGATAATATCAAATTCATGAACTTTTCACAAATTACCTTCTATTTAGAAGCAGTATTGATTTGACAGTGGTCATTTAGAATAGATCTAATACCTCATCAAAATATATTAATCAATATCGCTTGTAAAATATAGAAATAAATATTCTATTTTACACAAAACATATAGACAAGCAAACTTGCATTTATCAATATAACCATTCACTTAACTATACTAAAACATATATAAGCCATCGACTTCTTCATAAATTTGGTTTACTCAAAGTTAAATTGTTATATTTCATGTTCAAATAAAATAAAGAGAGGCTTAATTTTATTACGAATTGGCTTTTACAAATTGATCCACTTGTTTATTTCTTCGTATTCTTCGGATTCCAGCAATATTATTTATCCTTTTCAAAGTGTTTTAGCCAAAGGAGATATCTAGTTCTTATATTATTTCTATTTTACGTTTTATACTTATGTTGCTTTTTTTCTATTTATTTTTTCACCCTTTCAAACGCAGGGTGCTATTATCTTTTTACTGATAAAGATATCAAAGATACGTGCATCGATTTTCCTTTATAAAAAAGATAGAATAACACAGAGTATGATTTTTTTTTAATCATTTATATCTTAAATAATTTAGTTATTCTCTCAGAAAGCGCTTGTATACAAACACTTGTTTATCGAAATGTTTTTATTCTTTAAAGGCGTAAAACGAGGCTTGGTAATTTAAATACAGTGTTTACAAACTATATCCACATCTTACACATTTTCGTCTGTTTTGATCTTTTGGCTCTTTTGGGGTGCCGAATTTCATTTAACATTTGTAAAGTAATGGAAATGTAAAACGAAAGATTGACGTGAAAGCCAAATTGACTCCGCAAGGGGAGATTATAATAAGTTCGTATGTTGTCACCGGATAAGATTGGTTGAATTATGATTGGATTAAAAGACTAATATTTAGATAATACTCAAGTAAAACTAAAGTAGTTTAGCTTCATTCATTAGCTTTGCATACTTAAATGGAACAGTCTCAGCTGGCCTGGCCTGTAAAGTTAATGTGTCCGCAGCCGCGGTTTCAAGGCACAATGCTTCCAGCCAACATCGATTTAAACAAGGGGGACGTCTAAATACGTTATATGCTTCTGAGGCCTAAATTATATTCACGTGCTCTATGATACGTGTACGCTACCATTAACTCAATATGGCCTTATTTTAGGTTTTCTTCCTCAGCGTATTCCTCAAAGCGTGATAATTATTTCTGGATTAGTACTATCATCAGATAACTGGATTATTGCCAGAATAATAACAATATTTGGTCATAATATATTTTATTATACCTTTTATAGTTTTCTATTATTTTAAATCGATTAAATACGTGGTCCTTATATATTATCTTACAAAAATGGCTCTACATTTGAAAATATGTATATACAAATACTTATTAATGAATGATCTCAGAGAAACCAGACATTTATATTGACTTATATTTGCTTTCAGGCAGCATTTTTTGGTGAATAATTGAAAAAACAAAAACTATAACTTTACTAATAATCAAAAAAAAAAAATGTTTATATGAAATACTTATGTTGCTTATCTTTTTTAAAGTAATTATTTAAAAAAAATGTTTTCCCCGCTTAAAGAATGTTACAATAGTAACATGTCCTTTTTTTAAATATTTCAATTTGGAATTGAATTAACTAATTCTATTAATACATATTAAATCAATCGTGATTTTCATCAGATCAAGTCATAAAAAAATGGATTCTTTTGAAACCAGAAGATATATAATCTATTTGCTATTACTTGTTGTTACCTTTTTTTTTACCATGTTTTTGTACATTTTATTTTAAGCATAGAGGTCATTGTTAGATATCGTACCTCAATTACCAATAACTATTTATCTTGGCACCCCATCTCTTTTCGTTTCAATCAATTCCTGTATCAAGGTGACGTAACTAAACGGAAATTGCAATGGTAGACATAGATTCGTTTCTTGCAGTGAACAAACATTTTCAATGGAATATTTGCTTTACGAAAATAAACAACCGAGCGTAACAATGACCATCATAAAATATTGCAGACTATAGAGTGATCGTATATATGTGTATGATAAGGCGCATGCGCTATAGGCAGATGGATGGGTAAGTAATAATTTAAACTAAACTAAAAAAGAAAACAGATAATTACATTCACAAACATGTATATAAGCAACACTATAAAACATTGTTTTCGATTTCAGACACAGTATTGATAGCCCTTATATAATTGTTTTTTGTCTGTTAGATTTTAGTGTGCTTTTATCTTTGGTTTTTCATCCGTTGTTTGTATCTATGGGATTCCGCATATTTAAATTGTACTTTTTGTATCAATGTGTAGATCTTCATAGTTCCTTAAAAACTGTTTTAATGTCAGCTAATGATTAAACTATCACTCTATTTATAAAATTTTCTGTCTAACTTCAATAAGAAGAATATTTAGTGATTTTTATAGAAATTTATAGATTTATTTTTGACGTTGAAGCATTTTGAAATCATATTACAAATGCACATCCCTATATATAATAGTAAGCATTTGTTATATAAATAGCATTCAACATATTTTGGTAAGCACAATATGGAAAAGATATTGAGTTTAGAAGAATCTGTGTGGCTCATAGTTGAATTCAGATTCACTAACGAATTGTCCCAAGATTCAAGGCATGTAAGCAAGTATAGGTAATGATTGCGGTAATGAAATTTTTTATTGGGAATGCTTGAAAAGAGCAAGATAAAAGACTACCGGACAACACTTTGGATAACTAAAACCCAGAATTTGGCAGTCAGTCTAGCTAGAGATTGGTTTCAAAGCATATATTATAATATTCTCTTTACAACATTATAATAATAACAAAAGAAGTTTACCACATGGTCCATAGTTGAAATATATTATTTTGATTTGATTGTAAAAAAAAATCGCGGTTAAAGGGTTAATCTCATTTGGATGCATACCAGATGGATACCACATGTAATCACAGAAAATATTCGCAGACAACGGGTGGAATGTTGTGCAAATTTGATAACTTCGTTTACTTCTAGAATAACCCAATCAAACTTGATCACCATCGATGAAAAGTGGTTTTATCTTCGCAAAATGCAACCTCGTCATACTGTGGGATCATGGATGGGCCCAGATGGTGATAGACGCCAGACTGATGTGAGATCAACTTTGGAGAAAAAGTTTTTGTTTATTCTTGCGGTGTCCACACGTGGCATCCATTATTACCAAGTTTTGGAAAGAGGAAAGACTGTATACTCAGACGTGTATATAGCAATTCTTAAAGGAATGCAATAATTTTATGCACAGTAACAGCCACCATTACTCATGGAAAATATCCGGCTCATCCATGACAACGCTCGACCCCATGTGTCAGCAGCTACAAGGGCTCATCTTGAGAGTACAAATGTAAGAATACTCAAACAACCTCCTTATTCACTAGATTGTAATCTTTGTGATCATTATGTATTTCCTCGCTTAGAATCCTTGCGTAGCAAAAACAACTTTGATGATAAAGCCTTTTTGTCAGAAAATCGTCCAGAGTTCACTAATATTCGCATGAAAAAGGCTCTTAGAAATATGGAATCGGATTTTACAAAAATAATTGAATTAGAAATGGATGGATTAATGAATACTTTTTATTTCAAATAATAATTTATTTTGATAAAGTAATT
>JAYKTE010481403.1:0-10114 GCA_036873565.1 Xipholeptos notoides | reverse complement strand
TTCACCTAGATGAGTTACTCTCCCGAGTTAACGAGCCTCATCTGCCCGAGGCAGTTGAAAGTGAATGCAATGGTTTTTACTGGAATTTGAACTCGTGTAATACGTATCCAAAGACCAAGCTTTTCCCACGGCTCCAACCTCGCTGCCCTGTTCTGAAGATATGTGCCATAGCAATCCTTATTCAAGCTAGATGCTGCTTCATCTGTGTCCATTATGATACAACTACCACTCGTTTGCTTATTTTACAGGATATCAACCTTTTTAAGTCATATAATGCCAAGAACAATCATTTATGATAAACCTTTTGTCCACATAGTTTTTTCAATAACACAATATGCACTATTTAATCCATAGCTGAAGGGAATGTGGGAGATTCCAACCTTTCTGAAGGGTATTAGTCCAAATGTGGATTTAAACAGAACAACTGGGATTTGAACTTGTGTATTATAATTTCAAAGTCCAACTGCCTATCTACTTTCCCAAGTGGATTTCCCCACTCCCACTTGTGAATTGGTCAATGTGGTTTTAGTAGATCATGCTGGAGCATATGTCACTTTAAAGATACATGAGTCATGGTTTCCTGATATTAAATTTATATATTTGTTTAATAATTTGTGATTAAGTGGTTTATGTTATATTCAATAAGGGATGTAGTTGGTTTTGAGGTAATGTGATATGTATATTTGACTACTAATATATGTATTGAAGTAACAATTTTGAACGGAGTGTAGAGTTAATGTGACTAAATTTAGATAAGAAAATCAATTGCTTTTATTCTTGAAATGCTAAAGTATGGCATGGAAACTGTCCAAATTATTTTTTTTTGTGTTAGGAAAATTTAACTCAGACTAAAAATGCCAATGCAATTTGACAGTCTTATTTCCATACTTTTGCGATTATCTTATTGGCTAGTTTGATCTGTTTTTCAAAACAATAAGGTAAATTTATTAATCTTTGAAGATCATTTATTTTTTATGAAATAAAATGATATAGATACCTCAAGCAATTAACTTCATTTTTTATCTTTTTAAATTTATAATAAAAAGACAGACTGCACTGGTTTATATTGATATCACCGGAGTTCATTTAAGTGAATGAAAAAACAAATTTTTAAAATAATTTTTTAGTAGAATTTATTAAAATTAAATGTAAAAAAAAATTTTTTAAAAAATGATGGTATAGATATAATATTAATAAAATGATACATTTGCCACAGCATCATTTTGAAAAAATGCATTATATAATAGCTGAAATTTCTTATTAATTTTGATAGCAGCTGTAACAGGTTTAGTTTAATTTAGAAGATATCTTGAAACATTCAATTAAAAAAAAAAAAAAGTTCAAATCTACCAATTCTTGCTCAAGTAATAGATGAAGAAGGCCAAAGAGCTCATTGGCTGAAATGTTGTGGACGTATTTGTAAAGATGAGAATAGAATTGCGAATAATGACCATCAGTTTTTCATAAAGGCTTACTCACATTACTAGAAATAAATTCTATTTGAAATATAATAACAGTTCAACATACGCCTTGAATAAACTCTTCATTTTTTTTTTTTTTTTTTTAAAAAGCTAACTGACTTCTATTTATTTGCAGTTGGGAAGAATGCTAACTATTAAGGAAAAGTAGGTTGTAAAGTAACCAGTAAAGTGCTTATATTAAGTGGGGTGGGTATAGGAGTGAAATAATTGTGCTTAATTATAGTTGGGGAAAGAAAGCAACATATTAAATCGAAAATGGAAATATGTTCATTTATTTGTTCATAATTGGTAACATGCCAATGTAATGACGAAATTGTTTGGTTAAGGCAACTTTATAAGTGTATGAATTGAACTGCATAATATTACTCATATCATTAAGACTTCTGTTCTTATTGTTGCATTTACATTTGAGCTCATCAGACAAGCAATTTAACTTTTTATTTCATTTTACTATAAAGAAAGATCTTTCAATACTAAGTCTGAATTTGTAAAAATTAATATCATTAATAATGATAATAATGTACATTCTGCCGATCCCGGGTGTGAGAGCTGGAGAGAGTAGGGTGAAAGCCTGATGAGGAGTGGCACCATACAGTCTTTGGCTGGGTTGGAGCAGATTCTGCTGGAGCAACACAAGGAGACTTGTCACTCTGGCTCCAATGAAAACTACCGGTTATAAAAAGCATGACAGTGTGAGAATTCAAAATAATAATCATATCGCAGTAAATTAAAAAGGTGAATTGTTATGGGTCAATTTTTGGGACAAAGCTAGTCAAAATTTCAGCATTCAATTTGTGGATTAAAATCGAAATAATGAAATAATTAATGCATGATTAATTTTGCATGAGATAAGTCACAGAAAAATTTATGATTTTATACACAACTGTTTAAAAAGAAAATATTCACACCCAGGATTTTTACTGGTTATTTTTTTTATTTCTGGTGATAAGAACAATATTATTGAACCTACTGGTTGACATAATATTATCACCCACTTGTAGTGGTGAGGTTTTCTGAGTGCTGCTTCTTTGACTTTATTTACAGTGATATATATAAGGAAGGTGGCAATCAGTTTTTAGATAGAGGGAGAAAATGTCTCAAGCTATGAACATCTAATAAACATTGATGAACTTCATTCTCTGTGTCTTTGTGTTCCATTAGCTTTCGTTCCCAGCCAGTAAGACCAGAAAAATGAAATATTCTCTCAGCTTTGGAAGGGTAAGAAAGAGAACTTTCGGAAGTAAGTAACCTCTTGATCATCTGTCCTCGAAAGGCCGTCATGTGACAAATGATACAGATAGCCTATTCCATAAATTTACATGCACTAAGGAAAAAAACCGTTATAAAATTGAAAAAACATTGAATTAAACCAATTTAAACTATCAATGTTGGAAACAGTAAACAAAACCTTGATACTACTACTAAAGCATTTTTCACCAATTACCTTGACAAAACATTTAAAATAGAAAATGTTGTCCTTCGTCCTAAGCCTACAAGAGTTCCCCAATAATCACCTACCAACCACAATTTGAAAATTATGACTTTTTCGGGGTATCCGGGTCTGCTTAGGGCTGGAGTAAGGGTTAGGGGGATTTAATTGTTTTTTCATTTTTAATCCATAAAATCTAAAATTAAGTTTCAAAATGGTATTTGGTACACTTAACATTTTCATTTATTTTTATTTAGTGTTTTCGTGTAGTAGTGGTTGTTAGTTGAAATGAAATTAGACTTTCAGTTACTATACTAGAACACAAATATGTATTTTACGTTTAGTCCTTACAAATGACAGCAGACACGGCCTACTTAAGTGCAGCAAATTATTTTGTCTAGAAATTTATACAACGCCTTTTCCCAAAAATTAAAGAAATGTGACGTAAAATCCAATGTTGAAATTATCATTTTTTCTCCTAACATATTTCAAATAAGCGAATTAAAACTAATGAATTCTAGAATTTATTGGTTTCTATTCGTTAATTTAAAGAACTGTTTCCTTTTTCATTAGTAAAAAAAAAAAAGTCAATATCAGAAGGTAGAGGAGAGTGGTGTGTGGTGTGGTGTGTGTGTGGAGTGCGTGCGATAGAAAAATATTTTGTTTTTATTTTTGTACCAATTCCAAATATTTTCGACCTTTGGTATTTAAAAGAAAAGTTAGAAGTTGTCATTGTTTTAGGTTTCTGGCATCTTTTGAATTCTTCAAAAATTATTTCTCTCTCTCTCTCTCTCTCTCTCTTTTTTTTTTCTCAAAACAATGAAAAAATATCGCTCTCTGACCGATTAATTTTTTTAATTAACAATAACGTAACAATGAGGTTTTTTTTAATTACTGCTAATTTAAACAACAATAATACCTCCACCCATCCACTCGAAAAAAGAAAAAAACTGAAAAAATAAAGGACGGGAAATATGACAATTGGATAAACAACCCAAACAAAAAATACTGGAACTGATACAATTTTAATTAAAAAAACAAAACCCATGTAAGCTAATTAACAAACATGAAGGCTAAAAAAATAAGTTTAAAAATTAAATAATTAAAAAACAAAACAAAAAATAGTCTGTCAGAAATAAAACAAGGGCTATGTTTCGATAGGAATAAAAAGAAATACTGAAATTTAAAATTAGTAACCTCTTTAAAAAAGCACTGAGGAATCTTTGTCGTTTTAAATTAACTTTTAAATTGGCTGTTACAGAAGCAAATAAAATAAGTTAAGTTACTAACAAACATTATGAGAATAGGATGCATGCAGGGCATGCATAGTTAGTTACGTTTTTCCAAGATTACGAAAAAGAACATAAAATTTTTATTCCATTAATGTAAAAACAAAGACGTTAAGAAGAATTTCGCATTTTTAACGCACTTGCCAATTAAGAAAGCGAACGAAGTCAAGTATTGTGCTAGTAATTTCTTTCTCATTACTCTAACACGAAAATAAAAATATGTTGTGTAAATAAAATCTAATTATATTTAATAAAATATTATTTAATGACAAAATCGTATACGATAAAGAAAAATAAATGCCTTCTTTTCATGTGTGTACATAAAAACAGTACGTATTTGACAAATATCAAAAAGGACAGTAGTAATGGCATGAAAATATTTTAATAGAAACCTGAAAAATTAGTAAATATAAAGGAAGTTATGTTCACTACTTACATATCCATTTTTTCTTGTTCTTTCCTTTAAACTCTCATCCTAAATATTTTACTCCACTGTCCTTGCCCTGCTTGATGCCTTCTGTCAGTCACTAACAACAGAATATGTTGTAGCGTAATTCTTATTTATATATAAAGTGATTGATTTTTTTGTACTACGGATAGACACAAGTGTAACAATATTGATACTTTTTTCTAAGGAAAAATAGAATAGCCGATGAAATTGGATAACTACTACTAATTAGATTTGCTTTAAATAGAGAAAACGAATTATTAAATATTAGTCGAGTCAAAGGTTATTTTAAAAGACAAGAATATAATCAAATTTACTGCTTGCTTTTGTAGTCGTAATAGTATTAGTCATAGTAGTAAATTAATTCACAAATTTACGGTCACCTAGTGTGTAGCAAGTCGTGTGTGTAAACTTTTAAACGGTGCCCGTTCCCGTGAAACATCTTAAAATTCGGAATTATTTCAATTTGTAAAAACGAACCAGTAAACCATAAACAAAACCACATACAACTAACTAGTGAAAAAAAAATCAAATGAAAGCCTGCTTTCTGAATAAAAATACTTATGATAAAAATGAGGGGGTTGGGTGTTTTCGATTTGTTTGTTTATACTATCGCCTGATACAAAAAAAAATCAATAGAAATGAAATATAGAAAGCATAATTGACAACAAAAATGAACAAAAATAAATTATATATGAAATTGGAGGAAATAATTTTAACCAAAAAGAAGTTTGTTTTTTAAAATTTAAACAACGAATATGCTTCTTTCGGGTTAAAGAGAAAAAATCTTCAACATCCCGGTTCTAAGTCTGGCTGGACCATATGGTCTTGAAAAAAAAAATCTTTCTTAATGATAATTTATTGAAAAAAAAAAGAAAGGAAGAACATCACTGAAATGAAAAATAGATTTGCATGAACTTCGAACCCCCACCCCAAAAAAAAAAAAAACATTGCACTCACACACACGAAAAAACAACAAAAAATACCCCCCAAAAAACGACAAATTAAAATTGCAATAGTTTATCCTTAAGAAAGGCTGTTATTTTCAACCTTTTTATAAGATTCAGATAGTTAGTTGACAAAGCTACAGTACAGTACTCAGTCCCTCCCTACCAAATTACTTTGCGAGTTTTGGTCTAGAGACTTGAAATTTGATACATGAGGTATTCGGACCTGTGGAACATTAACAATTTCCTTTTGGTTTTGAGCTGAAAAAATGGCTGCAAAGAGCTCAAGCTTGAAAAATTCGATCGTTGTGTATCCGTAGTCTCCACTATGTAGGGGAGGGTGCCACCGCTGGGGTCCATGTTGGTCATTGGAGTGTCAAAATAACCAATAACAAAAATAATTTTTAGCTTTCAAAAACTTTTAGCGGTTTTTTTAGAGAGAAAATAAATCTTGGAATTACAAAAAATACAGATCAAAATGAGCACAAAACGGGCATCAAAACACCTCCTCCAACCCATGCTTGCCAATACTTTTAGTAACTGATAAAATATCCATATGAGTTTCCTTTTTATTCAAATTATTTAGACTTCTACTCTCATTTTCATAGTATCTTCACCATATTTTAGTCCATGTGTCTTATAGCTTTCTCCAGATCTCTGGATAGAACCAGCTTGTGGGTCAAGGCAGTTGGTGCGTCTAGGAGCAGGAAACTCTGAAGGATAAAACCTAAAGCCTTGTGGTTGATGACTGACATGGTGGAGCAACTTGCTGTACACATGAATATGACCTTTAGTCAAAATCACAGACTGGGTAAATAACCACAGGTATCTATCTCAAGAACACTGACGGTTAGCTAAATTAGATAAGAATAAAGCACTTAGTTTCCATTTCAAACTAAGTATTTTAAATTCTTGAGCCTTGTTTGGTCTTTATTAAAAAATAATTCTAATTTCAAAATCTCAGATTAATGATATACCACAGCTATTAGCGAATTCATGTATCTATTGTTACGCATTTAATGCAGATATGTTATATCCTGTTACATATGAACATTAGTGAGTAAATATCAATATTCCAAAATATATGGATATTGTTGTAATACAAAGTAACTTCATGGTAATCTAATTTAAACTTATATATAAGTGGAACTTTTGTGTCTGTGTCTGTATGTTCATTTTGTATGTGAGTTCATTCCCTATGGCCTCTGAAATGGCTTGACCAATTTTCTTGAAAATTTCCACTGTTGTACTTTATGTGTCTTGGATTGTTCTTACATAGGCATTGTTTCAGAATACACTGGATAAGTATAAAAAAAAATTAATAATTGAAAAAATCAGTTTTCAGAAGGAATAATCTAATTTAAACAAAATTTTACACACTCTTACAGTTTACCATTGAAAGAATTGTCCAAAAGTTCCTTAACTACAGACCCATAAACTACTTTGCCAATTCTTTGTCTAGAAACTTGAAATTTGATATGTGGAGTATTCGGATCTGTGAAACAAATTTGATTTGGTTTTCAATCAGAAAAATAGCTGCTAAGGGGTCAAACGCAATCCCCAAGCAAGGCCGGACAATATTGCTAGTTAGTATATATTGAGCAGCTGTTTCCTTTTTCCTGTCTGATAAGAATTACATTACATTGAAATTATGACAACCACCTTTTAAATTTTTCAGCCGCTGTTTTGATTATTCTTCATTATTAGGTAAAAGATAATTGGTCAATTTTTGGGTTAAAATTCATATGGAAGGCCTGTTGTTTAGTTTGGGTTTAGTTTTTTCTATGGCATATCAACCTCTTTGTGGTCATTTCATAATGAAAATAATCATTTTTGATCAACATCTTTGTTTTCAAAAACATTGTTTGAATATTTAACTGATGACTAGTAGGAATGAGGGAATTCATACCTTTTTGAAGAGTATTATAAAGAAAGTGTACTTAAGTAAGCAGACTGAGATTTGAACTTGTTTATTATGCTTCTGAAGTTAAAGCTCTTAATCTCTGACTATGGGGATTTCCCTTAATATTCATTGTTATACAAAAGTTCTAAAATAGCTGTATATTTTAGATATAATACTTGGTGATTATTGGTAGAAAAACTGGGTTTTGCTAACTAGAATATCTGTTAAATAGATGTCACTACTTTTTCTATGATATGAAATTAGTGAATGCTTTTATATTAGGTCAGTGAATATTTGTATTACTAGTTTGCATGCCCATTAAGAATAACGGATTTTGATATCACAAAAGTTAAAATAGACTGAATAAATAAGTAGGAAAAAAAATGTAGTATATTTGTTTGAAGGAATTATGATTATGGCAAAAATTTCCCTTGTGTAAGTACAGCTCTCATAGCTCAAGTGGCACAGCATCAGACTTTTAAGATAAAAATAATGAAGGTAATCTGAGGGTTTGATTTTTGATTTCCCATATGGGCTACATGTTTTAGCTTTTAATCTTCAGTGTGTGACATGATACATACAAAAAAATAAACAAATACACATTGGTCATTATTATCAGAGAGATAATTTGAAGGTGAATCTGGTCTAGATTGCAAATTTATGTGGGTGTTATGGTGGAGTCTGCTGTGGGTGACAATTCTATATTGGTTGTGCTCAAATAATAATGGCTTTGGTTGTAATATCGAGACAATTGCAAGACCTTTTGAATTTTTAGTAGCTTAACCTTTTAAACAGCAATGACAATTTAACTTGTCTTAACTTATACCGTATTTCAAAACTGAGGGCGAGATATCTTGCCAATAATTAATTTTTCAAATAGTGCCAAAAGATGGGTTCTCTTGCTCTTTTTTTAAAATCAGCATTAACCTCTTAACCAGCAATGACAATTTGACTCATTTTGAAACCACTTAATTTTTTCAGATAGCACAAAAAACTAGTTTTCTCACCCTTTATTAATCAGCAGTAATAAAACTATACAATGGATATGTAAAAAAATTTGGATAGAAGTGTAACATTTTTATCAGAAAATCTGCTGGTTAAGAAGTTAAACTATAACATGCATTTATTTAAGCTATCTTTATCTTAGCCAAACAATAAACATTATCCAGTTATAAGTTAAGAGATATTTTATCATTGTTGATATTGTGTATTAACACAGAGACTACCAAAAGAAAAATGAGAGTAGTCTTTGTTTTGCATAAAAATCTTAAAAAGAAAATTAATAAAATTATGGAATTATCCAATGGTTATTAAATTTCTAGTGTTTGATAATGGTTTAATTACTTTTTTCTTTTGAACATTTGTATCAGTTTCTTCATTAATCCATTGCTGGAACATTCAGTCACTGGTCAAAGTGTCAAGTGCATAATAGAAACTTGGTTGAATGTTGAAAAGAGAAACTGTAAGTATTAAGAAACATTTCTATAAAATATTGTGTGCCCTAGAAAAGTTAACAGGTGAAGAAGAAATCTCCTTATTCTCTATGGTTAGGAATTTAATAATGCAACTAGTCTTATTAAAAAAACTAAAAAAACTGTGTTTTTTTAAAAAAAAGTTTGCCAAAGATGATAATTAAATGACTGAAAACATTGATAGCCCATTAAAAACCAAAAACCAAACATATCATACCAGTGAAACTTCCATATTGTTTTTATTGATTTTATTATGATACTTTTAAAATAGCTTTTTTAGAACAGAGGATAAGGGGCTACCAGGGTCAGTCCAAAAGTAATGCCTCCTTTATTTTTTATTCCACTTGAATAGATCAAATGAAATAGCACATTGCATAGTTATGACTGGGCTTATGCATTCTGACCTGAAAGTTTCATCTCTCTGTTGCAGGTATTGACGGTGTGAAATTCTAAGAAAGCAACTCCCGTCAGAGACATGTGTCAAAAGCAGGGATAGATCATTGATGAGGAGCTAATATCTTGTTTTGAAAATGTTTATTCATTAATAAATTTTTAAAGTGTTTTCAAACAAGTTCTGTACACGGTAAACATTTAACACAATTGTAAAAAACAATATCAACTAATTATTTGTGAGTTACTCCGATATTGAATACGTACCTGTAGTTATCTTGTGCAGTTCAGTCAGATAGCCATCTGGCCTTCTGCCTAACTTAGTCTTGTACCCCATTGATCAAATCCAACTTGGTTCAGCCAGCTTAAAATGCTAAGCAAATAGAATTTTTTTCCCAAGGTTTTTCAACTTTAATTCATTAATATTTTTTGTTGTAGTTTGATTTTGTAATTGATACATAGTAATTCAAATTTCAGCTATCCCATAGCATGCTCTTTTGGGCTAATGACCTTGGGATAGGTTTGAATTTCTCTTATTCCTTTCATTTAAGAGTTGAATAGTGTAACCAATGTTTTCATAACAACTTGATGAGAGAAAGATGTTTACCGAAATTGGTTGCTGATAGCAATTTATGACCAAAAAAAAAAAAAAAAGAATATGGTGTAAAACAAAGCAAACCAACGGTTAACATTATTCTTAGGGTGCATCTATCATACTTAACTCTGTGTCAGTCACTTGAGGTGTTTGGACATCA
>JAYKTE010481292.1:0-10115 GCA_036873565.1 Xipholeptos notoides | reverse complement strand
AGATAGGCAATCTCTCCTTTACTTTAAAATCCCTGTTTAGTATTTGAAAAAAAAATGTTTCATTATGAATTAATTTCAATAATTATCTTATTTTATGCTATGATTAATTATTTTATTTCTATTTGGGTTTTTTTTCTATTTATTGTAATTATAAATTGAAATTATTATCATTATATTATTATTAATTAATATTTTTTTATCTATCTACCTATCTATCTTATTAAGGATATTATTATACACCCTAATACATGTTATACACTGTAATATATGCATTCTGACTCGGGTCGAGTGACCCGAGTCAGAACGCTTTGACTGCACATCATAATGGGTGTCTGATGGCCGTAGCTGACTAACAGACATAGTTAAGCCAAAATGCACAGATAACCTGCTGCACAGCCTCTACATGTGGCATTTAACTGTAAAATATACGGGAAGGTGGCCCATTGTATTTTCTGCCCTAGAGTCCATAACACTCTTAGTACGCCCTGGTAATGATAATAACAATAATAATGACACTAACAATAATAACTATAATAAATTACAATTTATAAGATCAGAGATAGGTCTTCGGTCTAATGGAATAAAATCGATAAAAAAAATAAATAAATAAAAATCGAGTTTTTTTGTTTTTTTTTAAATATTACTACTTTTTTTACGAATAGTTCCATTGAAAATAATGGTGAAATAATCTTTATCTAAAATTTTTTTTAAGCGTCGGGCAAAGCCGGGCAATGCTTCTGGTTTTAGAATGAAATGAAATAATTGTTGAAGTAAAATAATTATTAAACTTTTTGTTTGCGTGTCTTTGTTTTGTTTTTGTTTTTTTGTTTTGTTGTTGTTGTTTTTTTTTTGTATGTTTTTTCCACTTTTGTTCTTTCCCTGTAGGAACAAAAGGAAAAAGGCGTGATTGCTGCAAGTGCTGGTAACCACGCTTTGGCTCTTTCCTATCACGGTTATGACCTCGGAATTCCAGTCACTGTTATTATGCCAGTTATCGCTCCAATCATGAAGATTCAGGCCTGTCAGTTATATCAGGCCAATGTCAGTATAAGAGGAGACGATATTAGTGAGGTAACATGTGACTTTTATCTATTTCATTCGGACTTTAGCTTATTAGTTGTCCACGGATATCTGCGCTTTTTTGAAAATTACATTCGTCAACGTTTGCGCCTATTTTAAAATGCTATTCGCTACCGGCAACACTTTTTCGCACTTGGATAGAAATATCACCTCTCTTTTTGATCATATATGGCTAAAATTAAAATATTAAAATTGTAATAAAATTTAAGTGTTCAAATCTGAGAACTATATCTTTTTCTAAATATTAATTAATAAAGAAATATTTAATTTTTTTTCAAATAATAAAAAATTTTGAGTAAATTTTTACTTAATGTGCGAACTCACACTAGTAGACGAAAATATTTTCTTGTAGGTTTGTGTGCTTTAAAAGAATCTGCTAACTATTTCCGCCGCAAATCATTATTTCCCCCTAACACTAACCATTTCCTCCACCCCCACACCCCAACCAAATTATTTGAAATTAAGCTTAAATTTATTTTTACAAACAAAACACTCACTGATAAATATTTTCAATAGTTCCCACCTCAAAACTAGTGCTACTTCCTCCAGAGTCCCAAGACCGCAACCGGCGATGAAGAGGAAAAAACATCTAACACAAAACAAAGACTTGATTTATTCAAAAAACAAAATTCCGACAAATAGCCTGTTTAGTTCGTCTCTATTTCTGACCCGGTAAAACAATACAAGTTCTAGAATTATGTAACTTATATGCGGTCAATGCGGTCGACGTCTACTGCTTCCAAATTGACATTTTGTTCTCTAGACTCTATATTCAAATCATCCAATTAGCAATGATCAAAACTGGCACCAATTTATATTTCAACAATAATAGTCGCCGCCGAGTAAACAGAGACAAATCCAGTGATTACAAATAAATGATGCAATATTTCAAATGAACTTTTCGGTCTTTTAATGTTTTCGTTTCCAAACAATTTAACCTTAGATAATTGAACTTATCATATTTTCTTTATCGAATAAGAAGACTTTTAATCCTGACAACCGAGTCATTTAAAGCTCACTAAAATAACCTTAACTTCAAAATTCATCAAGACAAGTTACTACCTCCAAATACTACTTCAATGAGGATTAAACACACTAACAACATTGAGTTGCTAAAGCAGTTGGTTGCATTTAAAGCTGATAGTTGCATGTCACCACAAAGATGTTGTGACATTAATAAACTTTATCAATAAATATGCATTATTAAGCTACACGTCTCTACTAGGCTATGCTTTATCGAAGAGTGGCTGAAATGTCCCTACTTATTCCTACACTTAGGGGTTACATTTATAGTGCATAGGGAAGTTGTTCCAATGATATTATTAGAAAATGAAGCCATGATATTTTTCAAAATCAAGTGGCTTCATATTTTCAATCCATGATGAGACATCTAGATAGAATTGTTGATTTTTCAAATCACTTGAGTCTAAACTTGATGTCACTTAATACACAAGAATGGTGAGAGTAGCATTTGACATTTCATTGAGGCAACACCCAAATAAATCTCAGCTTTATGGATCCATTGCTGATTGTTCAAATCACTCGAGTCTAAGCTTGATGGCACTTTATTCTCACGAATGTTGAGAGCAGCATTGAACAATTAATGGAGGCAGCACCCAAATAAATCTCGGTTTTACGGATCCATCCCAAATTGTTCAAATCACTCGTGTCTAAATTTGATGGCACTTGATACACACGAATGTTGAGAGCAGCATTGAATATTTCATGAAGGCAGCACTCAACTAAATCTCAGCTTCATGGATCCATCCAGATTTCAAAATTACCATATGTAAACGCAAAATGTGTTTTAGCGAGTAGTGCTGGTGAACAAAGAAAAAGTTTTTAAGTGACGCAATGTTCTGGATACGATGTCGAGGCTCTACTTGTGTGGGTCACCCAGAAACCACTTATATTGACCAACGATGTAGAGATACAGGTTGATAACTGAGGATTTTTCAAATTGATCAAATGAAAGGAGGATTCTATAAACGTGTTTTTAAGACAATAAAAAAATAAATACTGTTTTAATATGAATATTTACAATGTTCTTTTTCTTTTGTTTTTTCTTTTTTAGTGTTTCTAAGACTGTAGGGATATTTTCAAAAAAATTCGCAAAACTTGAATGTAGAACTAAGTGATTTTTTTAATGTATGGCTACATGGTGGAATCCGATTTCTGAATGTCATTAGTAAAATTTATAAATCATTAAAATGAATTCAATCAAACGTTATTTCTTATAATAAACATTATTTTATCTCAATTATTTGCGATGGCGTCCTATTACACCATCTTTAGAATACACATTATTTATATTTTATCACAATTCTTTCTTTAAGCATCCTGCTACACCATCTTATGTACATTATTCTTGATTTATCGTAATTATTTGGCTAGACATCCTATTACACAATCCTTACAATACACATTATTTTTATTTGTATTTATAACATAACCCTACTCCACCACCATCAAATCTTTCCTGTTTATTTTCAGTCACGTATGTACGCATTACAAATTGCTAAGGAATCGGGCTTGACATACATCAATGGGTAAGTAAATAAGAAATTCATTTTAATTATTATTTTTTTCTCTCTGTCTTTTTTCTTGTTTTGCTCATTGAATTTTCTTTCAAAGAAATACAAACTTTAGAGAAAGAATGAAATTGTGAAAGATATTACAATATTACGCAGATAAATTAGAAGGCTTAAAACAATGCATTAAACGTAAGTAAGCAAAGGGTATTAAATTACTCACATCGCATACATTCAAACTATTTGCGAACAAAACACTTTTATCATTGTTTTATTTAGATAACTTTTCGGCCGATATGTTCTTTGGCCTTCATTTGCTATTACTCGAACTTGAAATTATCCATGTTGAACTCTGGAACTTTCCGAAGTTTGGTTCGCAGTTCAAAAAAGTATTCCTAGTTTCACTTGAACGTTCTTGAGTTCGAGTTATACATGAAGAAAGCCGAAGAGCACATTGGCTGAAACTGTGTGAAAATAATAATAAAGATGAGAATCTAAGCTTCTTAACACTTTCGATGTGGAGGTACGTAAATCTACGTTTTTCGTGTCATTACTTACGTGGCTACTGGACGTAGATTGTCCAAAAGTTTGGGGTTTTTATTTACCCGTTTAATGCATTGTTTTAAGCCTTCTAATGTATCTTTTCTATTCCTTTATAGATATGATCATCCACACATTTTGGCTGGAGCAGGGACGATGGGTTTAGAAATTGTTGATCAAGTACCAGACCTTGATGCTTGTATTATTCCTATTGGGGGAGGCGGTCTCATTGCAGGCAGTGCCGTCGCATTGAAGTTCTTTGTGCCAAACTGCAAAATATATGTAAGTTATTCCAACGATTCCCTTTACAACACTGATTCACAATAGAAAATAAGACGAGTGTGTAAAGAGCTGACAGACAGACGGATATGTGACACTATTTGTGGGCCGTCTATGATGATCTTATACCAAGGGGGGGCATCAAACATACCGTCTCGAATTCTCCTCTCCTGGACGAAAACGATATGGCTTAGTTTCCCGGTTCAGTTCACAGATTCTATGATCTTCATCTGGGCCCATATATGAGGTGAATCGATCAAGCAGCATGCAGAAATGGAAGTGGACCAACTCAAGACAGTAAAGTAAAGTGTCTAATTTATTTACATAATTCTTACAAATTGGGCTTCAACTACTTAGTCTATTCTAATGCTCCCCAGAGAGCCTGAAACGCGTGGCTAACACAGTTCATGGTTAGCAGCCAAAAGAGGTGGAAATAGTTCCTTCTGCTGTTCGTTTCGTTTGTCCGTTTTTTTGGGGGGGGTTGTTTGTTTTTTTACGACATATCAAACTTTTTAGGTCATTTAATGCCGAGAACAATCATTTTTGATAAACGTTTTTGTCTACACGTAGTTTTTTAATCATTCGTAATGCACTATTTAATCCGTGTGTGAGGGAAATGTAGGGATTTATATCTTTTCTGGCAGTATTAGTCCAAATGTGAACTTAGACGGAACGACTGGGACTTGAACTCGCGTATTACGATTCCGAAGTCCGACTGCCTACCCACTGTCAAAATTCGATTTCCCGCCCCCCTCTACTGTGAAAATCCGAACACATATGTCCAAATCCCTACGCACCGAGGGGTGTCTTCTTAACCAAAGGCTCAATGGCACTAGAAATTAATGCCTTAGATAGACTATTCCATACAGAAAAATATATATTGGTGGTTTTTTGAATCCTTGGAATGAGGCGTGATGATTTAAAGGTCTGTTTTCGGACCCACAGCTCAACTGTTAAAGGGGTTGAGATCCTTTAATAAGCATTATCTGAAGTTGAAGGTTTCAATCCCACCCGAAGGTAGCAATTACTAATATTCCAAGGTTTAACACCCTACCTGCTCATGGTTAACAGAACGAGAGCAGGTTACCCTCGTGGTTTGAATAATGGGTTAAGTTTGAAATTCTGTGAAGACTCCAGAAAACAAGAAATAAATAAAGAGGAATGAAGATTGAGGAGGTAGAAAAGTGAAAAAAAAATAAGAAATGTTTTATTTGGTTTTCTTGTCAACCTCGACCAAAAATCTAAAGATCATTTTACCGATTCCATTATCCAGACTAATGAAAATTGCTTCAACTTCACGCTGAGGACCTCTCGTTCTCTTCGTGTCTAATAAAAACCGATCCAATTCGCTCTGCTTGTATTTCACAGTGTGTAACAACTATTTAAACACACAACTTACACAGAAAAG
This sequence comes from Xipholeptos notoides, assembly GCA_036873565.1. NCBI lineage: Eukaryota > Metazoa > Mollusca > Cephalopoda > Idiosepiidae > Xipholeptos > Xipholeptos notoides. Next base: position 4,277 of record JAYKTE010481292.1, on the reverse strand, counting down.
AAATTCAGCCTCAAAGTGTGCTTTATCAGTAATGTGAATAATCTTCTTCTTTGTCTACTTATTCTTCTATTTCTTCTTCTCCTCCTTCTTCTTCCTCGTTTATTCTTTTCCTTTTCGTTCTTTTCATTTTCTATGATTTATTCCGTTTCATTTTTTCTCTTATCGTTCATTTCTAGTTCATTTATTTCTCTTTTAAAGGCTTAAATAGACTTAAAACTATAGACTTGTTCTTTATTTCGTTTAATTTTTCTACATATTCTGTCTAATACATATATACCTCCCTCTCTCTTAAATACTGTAATAGACTTAAATTTCTATCTTAGTGTTATAGACATATTATTTAATCCGTTTTATTTTTTTACATATTCTGTCAGATTCATTTATATTTCCCTTATACTTACGTAGACTTAAATTACCAACCCTACTATTATAGACATGTTTTCATTCCGGTTCATTTTTAAATATATTCTGTTCGATTCATTTATTTCTATTTTAAATAATTAAATGGACTTAAATCGCCATCCTTATAGACATGTTTATATCCGTTTCATTTTCTACATATTCTGTCTGACTAATTTTTGTCTCTCTTAAATAGATTTAAATCTACATCCTAATACAATAGACTTATTCTTTATTCCGTTTCATTTTTCTACAGATTCTATCTGATTCATTGATCTCTCTTAGATACTAAAGACGTAAATCTCCATCCTGAGATATTATTGACATTTTTTATTCCGTTTCTTTTTTCTACATATTCTGTCTGACTCGTTTTTCTCTCTCTTAAATACTTAAATAGAATTAAATCTCCATTCTCTGTCTGATGCGTTCATTAGCTCCCTCTTAAATTATAGTGATTATTCCAACTAGAAATTCAACAACAGAAAAATCTTGGTCAGTGTTCTCTGAAATTTAAGTTTCCTTCGTGTTTGCTTGTTTTATTATTTTTGTTTTATTTTGTGTTTTTTTTTTGTTTTGTTTTTTTGCTTTTCTTTTTTGGGGGGTGTATGTTTTCTAAAGTTGGTGGTTCGGCCGCCATGTTGCCTGAAGAGACCGAACATATTATTTTTAGTGAATTCGGTAAAAATTTATGTACGAGGAGTCTTTTCTTTTTTCATCCTCCTTTCTTTCTTTCTTTCTTTCTTTCTTTCAGGGTGTGGAATCGGAATGCTGTGCTAGTTTTACCCAAGCATTAAATCAAGGGGAGCCAGTTTATACTAAACCTGATTCAACTTTGGCTGATGGTAAATATCCTTATAATTCAGGGTGAAAATGCCATTTTTATTCGTTCAATGAAATCGCTACTTTCTTCCTCAAAGTATTAAGAACTTTATAAAAATGTGCATCGCTGCTCTGCACCTGCAGTTTAATGTACGGTACAGTGCGTTCAAAAAGTTACTATTCACGCCTAAAAGTTTATAAAGACTAAGATTCAGAGATGTTTTATACTTACTTCGGAATAAAGTAATTAAAAGAAACGCAAAATTTACAACCACCAAGCCTAGAAGCAGCAACACGAAAAAAATGCAGGACTTGTTAGTTCGTGTTTAACATTTTTTTTTATTAAAGTAAAAATATTGTAAAGATGCATGTGTGTGCCGGGTCCACACTTCTTAAATACTATCGAAAAATAGATAAGATTTAGTTACTTTTAGTTAGAAAAGACTTTAGTTACTTTATTAAAAACAAATTTAAAACGCGAAAACAAAACTCGATCGAATCTCGTGTCGTGTCTGCACATTGACTTACAATCGTCGCGGATAGGGTTAATTATATTTGTGTATTATTATCCAACCTTGGCTCAGTTGCCTTTTTCTAATGCATTAGAAACTTCTTTTTTTTTTAAATTAAAATCACGAAAAAGAAATTAACGCGTGCCCGTGCGTTAACTTAGTTACACATGCGTCCACAATTCGGTTTTTAAAATTTAACAGTAAAAATGCGTGTGTGCACCGGCCATGAGTCTTAAATAGTACCCAACTTATTAAAATCATTTGTAGATTTTCTAAATTAAATTAATTCAAATAAAAACTTTTAATTTAAAAAACAACAATACAGTATGTAGATCATTTGAATTTGACCCAACAGGTCATGGGTGCTCTAGTCTTTTTTTAGCATTCAAGTTTCCATTTTTTTCTTTTTCGTAAAAGCATATAACTTATTCAACGTTAAAATGAACCAATTAATCATTTCGCTAAACCGAAATCTCTAAATACTTAAAACAAAAACTAAATTCAAAATAAGAATTTTCATTCTCATTTATCTCAAAAATGAAACAATTAATATTATTAATAAATTTCACTCAACGGAAATCTCTAAGTACTTAAAACAAAAAACAAAATCCAATTAAGGATTTTCATTCTCATAAAAAAAAAATTAAAAAAACACAATCATGAAAAATCTATCTTAAATTATTTTTTCAAACCTTCATTTCTTTTTGTTGTTTCTACAATCATTTTGGTCGTTAAGAAAATAAAAATATTATATTAAAGCAAGGGGATTACATTTCACTGACATTTTTTCTGTTAGCTTTTTTCAAGTTTATTAATCGTTCATCATTCGATTAATAATTGAGGAAAATTGCATGATTGGACGATTCCCCGAATTTTGATCACTTTTAAAAATTGACTGTATCAAAAACGAAATGACTTCACAATTTTTGTCTCTTCCTAGATTAATGATTACTGAAAATTTTATAAACATTGGATGATTCCCTGAATTTTGATCTTTTTTTTTTTAAATATTCGCTGTGCCGAAAAACCTAGTAATATTTGAGTTGTTGTCTCTCCCTAGAATGCTTTTTTTTCGTCTCCCTATTTTTCTTTGTCTAATTAAATTGGTTTTTCTTGTTCTTTTTTCAGGTCTTGCAGTTCCAATGGTTGGAGTAAATGCATTTGCAACTGCTTCCAAAATTATAGATAAAGTTATAACCGTCAAGTACATATTTTTATTTCCTCTTCAAAGGAAGAGAAATTTTTTCTTTCTTTCATTCTCCACTTGTTTTTTGACATCAGCATTGCTTCATTTTAATTTTTTTTTTCACTATTTACTTGTTGATTAATATTTGTTGAGGCATCAATACACCAGGCCAACTTGGCTGTAACGTTGGGTTTGCTTACAAACAGGTTTTTGTGGATACCGTTCTTTCACGTATCATTGCCTGGTTTAGGTCTTCTCTTCTGGTGTTGAGAGATGAGCATCTCTCCGCCATCGATCAACAATACTTTGTCGTGGCATTTGACAGATTTAGGGAAGAATTCGAATCACAAAAGAGCCAACAAGAAGATTCTGATGCGTACTTTTCCAGTTCAGCCACGCGTTTTTTTCCCTCCTCTCTGTATTTTTCTTTAGCTTGTTGCATATATATGTATTTTAATTCCGTGACGTCATGCTTACACCACGCTCGAATGTTTACCTGTTTTTCAGCCTTGCTAAGTGAGTGCTGACTTATCGATTCCGAATGAGTCGCTTGTAAGTGTAAGTATCCTAGCTTGGTCGTTTTATGATGTAGCCAGCGACTACGTTACACAATGATGGCCCCCACTCACGGTCGCCTTGATATCCATCGTACATGTATCCTTTCCGCCTTGGACGTTCACCATGGGTGACACTTAAATATCATCCACTCTCGCGAAGGAAAACTATAAACCCTACTATATCCAGCTCTCATACCCGGGATCAGCAGAATCTAGATTCTGCCAACACCTGGTGGTGCCTTCCGAAGGCAGAGTGATAATAAGTCTCCTCTGGCACCCCAGGATCCCTTGCAGTCGGCAAGCTCTTCTAATCAATCGGTTTTTTTTTTCGTTCTCTTTCCAATGTGTTGAGGTCAATTTTCATGGTCCAATACTTTCCTGATTATGTCAGTAGTCTTCATGGGTGCAGTTGTCTGTCGGAGGTGTATTTTTTAAGAGATCTCACACCAATTACTACTATTATTATTATTATTATTATTACTATTATTATCATTATTATTATTATTATTATTATCTCACACCACCTCAGTCACCAGGTGCCTGTGCACCCAGCAACAAGTGAGTTTTACTGGAGTCAGAGTGACAACACGTCTCCCCTGATTTCCAGCAGGCACTGTGCCATTCCAGTCAAAGACTGTATGGTGCCATATCTCTTTGGGTTTTTACCCCTCTGCGTCCACTTCGCACACCCGCCATTGGTAGATTCTTCTCAATTTTCTTATTATTCGTCCCCCGAAAAATTTTTCGGAGAGACCATTGTTTTCAGTGGCGTGAGTCCGTCCGTCCGGAAGATTGCCGGAAAAC
>JAYKTE010481181.1:0-10115 GCA_036873565.1 Xipholeptos notoides | reverse complement strand
TTATAGCTCCCAAAGTTTGGTTTTACCTTCTGCTTTCTATGTATATAAATTCATTTTGTGAATCATTTTTTATTTTTCCAGCTGATATTACAACTTATAAAATAGAAGTTAAAGTAGTTATGGAAAAATAAATTCAAAATAATTATTCATTTTTTCCTTTGTTGTCTTTAGTTAATTTTCTCGATTTGATATAGTTTATTCCTTATGATTCTTTTGTAGTTCCTCCCTTCAGTCTCTTGCTCTCTCTCTTTCTTTCTATATCTCTTTCTCTCTCACTATATATCTATCTATCTATCTATCTCTGTGTGTATATATATATAATATATATATATATATATACATATTCAAACCTAATATTAAGATAAGGAAATTGGAAAAAATAAGTTGACAAAATATGTCTATTCTTTTCAATCAAACTTGTGTGAATGAAAAAATGCTGCCTAAAACACTTGTGAGAAAACAAGAAAAATTAGAAAAGAAAATACTAAAAATAATTTTTTTTTTTCTAATAACACTTGTTTGAATATATAATTAATGTATGCACACACATGGTTACTGTTCTTGCTTTTAAGGTGTATATCTTATAAAAGGTTTTGTGCCTACTATTTTGGTGGTTTTTTTGTGTGCCTACTATTTTGGTGTTTTTATATTGTGTGTATATAAATTCTAATTTTTCAAATAGTCATGGTTTTAACATTTCTATTTATAATAATTATAGCTTCACTTATTTAATAAAAAATGATGTTTTGATTTCTTGTGGCAATTATTTTGAATGAAATTAAAAACCAATGATCAATAAATTTAATGCTACTTTCACAGCATGACCATTAAAACATTTGTTTTGTTTAAATGGTACATAACTTTCTAACAATGTATAATGGCCTTTTTCCAAGTTCTATATTCAATGAGCTATAACCTATTTTAATTTTATTTTAGTTAAGTTAAATTAAATTGCTTTAACCAAGAAACCTGTATTGTTAGCAAAACACTGGCTGTTCAATAGGTGTTCCAGATTTCTTTTGAGAGTAGAATCTTATTTCAGATTAGAAACACTTAATACTTATTTTCTTATAAGTAGATGAATCTCAAGTAAGATTCTGGTGTATGTTGTTTTTGTTGTTGTTTTTGTTATAACCAGATTAGATTAAATAGATTTAGGCTTTGTTTTTAAATTAATATTTTAATTTCTATTTGTCTTGGCCTCAGAACCATGTAATTACTTCTAGAACTTTTGAACATTTTCTATATTATAGATTTAGTATTTGTTTGTAACCATATTTATATGGGTCAAAACAAACAGTTCTTTATGAATAATAATTGTAATAAAATAAAAAAGTAATTGTTATAATAATAATAATAACGAACTGGCTGGACCCATGTAAATTGCACTAACTTAAAATAATACCTAGAATACAAGGAAAGTTTTAAAATTATTTAAATCAATGACTATAAGACCTACCTAAGTGACATTTTTTTCAATAATCTATTATCTTTACAGTGGTCACTAGTAGCTTCCATGTCATCTTTAGAACATTAAAATAAATTAATTTCAAATCAAAAATTCTGAACTGAAAGTGAACATAATAGTTTGATTTAGGCTTTGAATAAATTTATTTCAAGATTCTAAAGATGCTGTCAAAGTTATTAGCAGCCCCATTGAAAATAATATATTTTAAAAAGTGTAACACATTTATAGCAGCCTCTTTGGGTGAATGGTTAAATGCTTGGACTTTGGATTTATATTACTCAGCTTCAAATCTTAGTCAAACTAAATTCATTTCAAGGTTATTTTGATAGATATTCCTAAAAAGTGTGACACACACACATATAGGTAGGTAGGTTAATATAAAGATATTTCATTTGATTGCTACTCTAAGATTTAATGCTTACTTTATCTTAACTAAGCACTATGCACTTTTGTATATTTGATTTAAAAACATTGAGATCTTAACTTTCAAACCAAATTTTCAATTGTTGAATAAGTGTTTTGTAGTTGTTTTTTTTCTTACCACACTGTTATTCCTGTAATAGGTACACTCTTATGATATATTAAAAACTTTTTGTATCAGATAAGCCTGTCACCAAAAATAAATATTTATTTGGCATTTTTTATTCTCCTTAATTAGTTGATAGCTGTAAAGTAAGTTATAATTACTTGCTCATTTGTGTCTTCTATTTACAATTAGCCATAAGTTACAAATTGGGTTAGGAACTAGTTCTATTGAAGTTCACATATCAAGTAAACTTCTGGAAACTAATACTACCTAAAGCAATACTTGTTACCAGTATTGAAGCAGAATGCTGCTATATGATAAAACTGATTTAAGTGTAAACTTCTTTGGCTTGTAGGATATTTTTAAAAGGATTTCCTTTGAAGGAAAAATGGCTACTTTAAAGGAAAAGATGAAAAACTTACAAGAAAAAATAAGTAATATTGGAACATTTTTTCTTTCAAGAGAGTGACTCTTAATGAAAAATTAAAGTTTAGAATAAAAACCAGTTTTATTTATAAGACCTAATTAAGTAAGTTAAAAAAAATCTCTGTGCACTTTTCATTGTCTTGTTTGTTTTAAAATAAACAATGTTGCAGTATTCTTTTCGAAAAGTCTATGAAATTGAATAATGAAATTTATTTGGTAAATTAATAAACAGTCATGACTATTCAAAGTATTTTGCTATCAAGTTTTACATCTCAGGATTTGGTTCTTGTAACTTGTAGATAAAAAAAGAAATGACTTAAAATTTTGTGCAATGAAATGATATTCTTAGTATGAAGAAAAAGTTATAAGTGTTAAGTAAATATTTATTTATTTTAAAGAAATTGTATATTTATTATGTGTACTGTAGTCCTCTTCTTTATTTTCATTAAATTTAATCTATTTAATTCAATGGATTAAACATAAAGATGAGGACTACAGTCCGCATAATAGATATACATATTATCAAGCCTCATCCTAAGCATTCCAAAAAAATTATTATAGAAATTGGTTTTGTATATGACTGACTTTTAATAATATATATTTTGAGGACCAGAGAATGAATAGGTGTGTTCATTTGGTTTAATAATTTTTATTCTGCTGAATTTAAGAAGTAAATGGCTGATAATCTTGTCTAATGGCATCATAGCTATTAGCCTATACTGTCCATAAAGTTAGCAGTGTGACTAGATGAATTGTCTCCCCACCCATCCTCTAAATCCACTCTAGTTTGCGATCTTTTCCCTCCTCTTTTATTTCAGCTTAACTATTATCACTTAGCAACAGACTAAAAATTTGTAGTTTTGACTATATCTGGCTTGGCAGGATTAAGGTTGGGCATGTTGGGTTTGGCACATATACACACATAGTCTAACTTTAAGTTACCAATGTTGTCATCATCACTACTATCCTACGGTGTTGTATCAGCTGTTTGAACTAGTCAGAAGGATGTTGATCAGAGTTTTATATCACTCCTCTTTATAATCCACATACCAAAATGAAATATCTATTTCCTTTCATTGAAAAACAAAAGAAATTTGCTATTATCTATCATTGAATTTCACCATCTATCAATTCACTCTAGAAGATAATGTTGATAATATTTAGAAAGTAAAACCAACATTTCTGGGTAGAAGTTTATTGACTAACATGTATAGCATTTTTCTGTGAATGTTTACTATCTTTAATGAAATTTAATTGCTCTATTATTCTAGAAACCCAAATGTCCATATAGTTTTTCTAAGAGAATTCTTTATCCACTACCTTCCAAAATTGTAGTTAGTGAATATAGGATAAAATAAAAAGTAAATTCCAACAATCTTTTTGTGTTCTATTCACTATAAGAAAATATAATTTCCTCATATTCTGATAAATTAATGCCTTTGCTTTCAATTAGGTTGCTCTTTTTATTTTTATCTAGTTGAGAACTGCAGAACCTATTTAAATGATTTTTTTAGGTTTTTTTTCTTTTTGGGGAGATGATCATAACAGAGCATCCTTTAAATCCCATTATTTTTTTTTCCCAGTAAAGGTTCTTCTTTGGTGGTCTTGGTAACAAATTTAGTTTTTTTGTTCCATCATAACTTATATATTTTCTTTTATTCATGACTTAACCAAATTTCTTATAGTAGAACTATTCCATTAGATTTAAGTAATGAATATATAATCGAGTGGTTATATTTGATTTTTGCTTACATGAAACCATGTCAAACGAACTTAATCAAAACTGAAAATAATTTGTAGCATTTGATTTATTAGTTATGTTGGGTTTTTCTCATCATTTTATATTGATTATTTTCTTTAAGTATTATTTGGATTTTGTTACTATTGGTATGAAATTGTCTATATGGATATGAAAAATGTTCTTATGAAGTTTTATAGTCTGAAACTTGGAAGTTAATTTTAAAACATTCATTCTTAATAAACAATACAAAACTTTGTTTTAGCATTAGTAGCATTATTATCTTCTTTAAATAAGATAAAAAGATTTAAAGACTACCTTGAAAGTTAGATTCAATGAATAGATAGTTCAGTTTTAAGAAAAATAAAGGTGTGCTGATATGGCAGCTGTCAATATAGAAAATTATCTTTTTGAATGGAATATGTTATAACTAAATGTTCCTTGTGCCATTTAATGACAAGAAGCATTTAGTTTTAACAAACTTTATTTAAAAAGATTCCTTTGTATTATGACAGCTGTCATAGCAATATACATTTTTATAATTTTCATTATGTATGGGTATATCTAAAATATTTCTGTTCTTTTGCAATTTGTATGGCTTTTGAAGCTTATGTTCATGACTTTTTTATGATACTAGCTTGTTAGAAAATTTTTGAGTGTTAACTCTTCTCTATTGCATATTCTAAAGCATAGGAATTGACAACTAATGAATGTTCACTGCTAGATTTTGTTTCAATTACCAAGTTCCTAGCATTAAACTGTTTATACTAGATTTTAATATAGTCATTGCCTTTTTTTTCTGTTTAGGCAACATTAGAAGCTTCAGGACTCACTATAGTAGCTTTTTGTTCTCAATCATTTCGCCATAATTTACTTATTTTGGCTCTGATGGTTAATGTTCTAATCGTTTTTCTCAAATTGTCATTTTCATGGAAATATCTGAAGTTCTGGCATGTTATACAACTACATAAACATATTGCTTTTTCTTACAAACATATACACTCAATGGTAAGAAACCTACTAACAAAAAAAAAAGAACTGAATTTATTGTGAAGATGGCTTGGCTCTGCTTGTCTTTCTTATTTAAACTATCATGATCTATCAGTGGTTTCCTATATTTCTAAGTATATGAATTTAAATTTTTGTCATAAGATTAGGTTACATTACATCTTACACTGTCAATATCTGCTACAGAGAGATTAAACTTTCAGGTCACGGATGCATAAGTTCAATCATCATAACAATAGAATTTGCAATTCCCTCTGATCTAGTCAGGTGAAAAAAAAGAGGCATTACTTTTGGTGCAACCCTCATAAAAATAGCAGCAACAATAAACTTTAAATAAAAGAAGATACGGTTTATGGTTAGGTTATCTTTCTTTAACAGCATATCAACCCTTATTGTCATTGATTACTGAAACTCATTTTTCTGTGTCTTTTCGATGTTGACAGTTTAGAGAAAGAATTGTAATTGCATTATTTAACACATAGGTGAAAGGGATTAGGAGATTTATATATTTCCAAAGAGTTATTCTGAAAGTAAATCCAGTAACTGCCATTTAAATCCTACAATTTTAATGTCTAAACTGATCTTGAACTATACTTTTATCCCCACACACTTATTTATTGTTTAAAAAAAACAACCTAAATTCCTCTATTCAAGCATATAGGTAATTAATTAATTGCTTCCAGATTAATCAAAATTTAAATCTTGCCTGAACTTTTAGTTTGTTGTCAATTATACTTATGTATTGAGTGATACTAATTTGTCCTGTTTGCAAGCTAGTTTACATATTGGGAATTCTTCTATTCAGCTCATTGAGTTATAAATGTTAAACATTAAGTTCTATGTTATACTTTTATAGAATATATTATTGATTCTTATTAAAAAAAACAAAAAAAACAGAGCTTTGTAAACCATGTAAAATTGATATATTTATTGAGAAATGAAAATCTAGTTTCAACTATTACAATAATGATCCAGTTATTTTACAGCTGGTTGTGAGATGATTTTATTTGTTCATCATAATCAGCTTTACTTGCTTTTTAAAAATTAACTGACATATTAGGTGTAAAAAGTGGGGTTTTTAAGCTAAACATGATTTGTCAGCATTTAAAGAATTAGTATTAATTTAAGATGTGTAAACAATTGTAGATAATGTATTGTCTTGTTTTTAAAATACTAATTAGTATTCATACTTAAATCTCATAAACCATTCCATACATATCAATTTCTTTCATCACCTCCCAAACTTATATTATAGAATTGCTTTAACATTTTCCTTCTTTTCTTTTATTTCTTTTAAGTAAACAACATCTCTATATCTCCTGGTTTGGATAGAAAAATTAATTTCATCTCAAGATGCAATCATGAGAAAAAAATCTCATTGCACTTTGTTACACATTATTTCATTATATATTATGAAATATGTTATAATCATGCAACAATATAGATGAACTGTAGACATTATGGATTAATTTTAAGTGAAAAGTTGTTTTGTCAAAAACAGCTTAATATCAATATTAAATGCATATTAATCAATACATTTAAAAAGCTTTTTAGCAAATGATAGATATATATTAGTTCCCTTATTTTGATAAACATCTATAAAACCATTTTGAATTAGGAAGCAATGAATACTAGAAATACATATAAAGCAAGATTTTTGATTTGAAATCAGACTTTCGGATCTGATAAATGCTATAAAGTGAACTACTTCCATTCATGGCTTATTTATTGATTATTCATATAAAATCACTCCTAAATAGAAATTAAAATATTCTTAACTCATATGGATAATTAATGCTATATTCTGAAGCCATGATTACTTTTGTTTTTCTTAGTTTTTTTAATTTGCACTTGGGTCTAGAAAGTTGCTACTTTAAGTTTAATGTTCTTACTATCTTATATTCTTTCATGCTTTTGATAATAATTTTCTCTAATAATTTCAATCTTTAAGTGGATTTCCTTTTCCAGTGTTTCAGTTAATATTTTAACTATTTGTCTCAGGCAGTGGTTGGATAACACAAGTAAACTACCCCAAATGGGGTAAATTTGAAAATGTTTTTTGTGGGGAGGAGTAATCTTGCGTGCTATTATTCATGGAATAATAATATCCATGAATTCTAAAGGTAAATTGGTTTGTTCACCATAGTACTTCCATGTGTAGGGGTAAATTCATTTTGCTACAAATTCTATTATTACAAAATGTTTCCCAACCCCTGGTCTAGGGAAACCTTTAACTAAACGACATTGTATAAATCTTTTGCTATCCCTCTAAAAATAAAAACACATTTACTGTTTTACCATTTTGTATTTTGAGAATAGAATGAAATTGGTTTAATTTGTCAAACAAAATTGTTTGATAACTTTGTTTTATACAAACAAAATAATTATATTTTTAAAAAATTCCTATTTTTTATACAGAATAAAAAATAAATTAATCCACAATTTATACCATGTTTGACTTTTTTTAATCAATAAATTTATGGCTCTCTATAAATAATTTTTTTTTCAAAATTAAAAATATAAGTTAATTAATTTGGACAAATTAGTGATGGAGTATTTATAAGTAAGTTTTCAAAATTAGAATATTATTCTCTCAATTTATTATTACAAAATGATTTTAAAAACAATTTTGTAATTGAAAAGAAAATTATAACATTCAATTGAATATTTAATTGCTTGAATATATATTGTCGATAAACAATAAGAAGTTTTGTTTATATTATTAAAGCAATAGAAATTTTAGGATCAAAAAATGCATTTTTAAAACACTTTGAAATTCTGTGCTTAATTTGTGATATATCAGAAAAATAGTTTGTCTAATGGATTTTATAGAAATCTTCCAAATTTTCAAATTGACTTAATATTTCCTCTAAATGTTTTTACTCTTGGTTTAGTACTTTCATTGTTCCTTTTTTTATTACTTTTATCAATTCATGTTTTTGTATTCCTTACCAACTGATTTTTTTTTTTTCCCCTGTCATTTGGTAGTTGAAATTTTTTTTATTTATCTATTTTTTCTTTGTGTCCTTACTACTTCTATTTTTTTGTTTTTGTTGACTTTTCTTTTTATTATTCTCTATTCTGACTTTTTATGGCTTTTTTTTTTTTTTTTTGCTATTTTCTACATACCTGATTGAATATTGGTATAATTAGGCTGTAGCTATCTGGGTTTCACAACTCTTTAGGGAGTAATTAGGCTTGGTCAATACTGTAAGAGAAAGCATAACTTTCCAATATATCTGTCCAACTAGCAAACCATCCAGTTGGTTGGCCTTCTTACCATTTATCTTCTGTGTATGTCAGATAGTCTGTCTTTCTTTCTTGTTACAGAACTAGTGTCCTCCTGCTGTTGTATGCTGACTGCTAATTATATACTTTAGTACTACAAGTTCACAATCTGTCAGCCACAGCAGGTTAGTGGTGGGCTAGCTTAGTTTTTCTGGACCACTTCCCAACCACCCTACATGAGTAGGGCTCCACCCTCTACCTTAGTCTATCACTCTGGGGGATAACAACTTCCACAGGTGATAATACTAATAATCCTCTTTTTGAGCTTTAATAAATAATCTCAATGCAAGCAACATCGAATATTCACTCTTCCTGTTTTTCCCTTGCATATAACTGCAAAACTACTTCTGCTTTTATAGTTGATGCAAGAAGTTGTTCTCGCCAATTGAGGGTTTTCATCACTTTTGATCAATTTTGATTCTTTATACTAAAAACCTTATGGATGAATCTGGGTAAGGAAATTCAATGCATGTTACACTTTTCATTCAAATCAAATCATTTTTATCATCATTGAAATTAAACACTAATTTTTCCATAACATGAATTTTATTGTTCGGCTTATAATTAGTAAGTTTGAGATTGTACTACAATTAAAATCATTACTATTGTTTTTAGTGAAAATAATTTGTTTCCTATTATTTAATACATTCACATTTGGTTAAACTTTTATAATATAACATTGCAAATGTTAGCACACATTTTAATTTCTATAAAACTGCTGATTTATTCTTTTGATTAAAAAAATATACAAATTTGTAAATAATTTGTTGTATGAGTTGTTGATGTATTGATGATATAGGTAAAGTAGCATATCTTATTTGCATTATTTGACTTTGATTTCATTAAGCTACATCAAATTCTAATATGAGAAATCTGTTGGTTTTGATATTCTATTCAGAAAATATTTTATTGATAATTATTATTATCATTATTTTTTTTGTTATATGCTTTTTTGGTCTTAATTTGATTCATTCTATATTATTCTGATATAAGAACTTTTTCTTATGTTCATCTGATATTTCTGTTTTATTAGAATAACATTAAGATTTTGAAACCTTGTGTAATGTGCTAAAATATTTTGTCTAAATTAAAATCTCATACCTACTTTTTTTCTAAGGGAGATAACTCTATAGAAATTGTTCAGTGTTTGTGCTAACTTCAATCAGTTGGCATAAAAATCAAATACCTAATTCTTATTGTATTTTTATAAAGAAACATTAAATTGACGGTTACTATTTTATGAATTTTTTAAAAACAGATAAATGAACTTTTTGTATTTCAGCACAGAAGAATATATGTCTGCTTCCTAAATACTTTTTTTACTTTATCAGAAGTTTAAAAAAATTGTTTTTTCAAGCTTTACTTTTGTTGATAATTGTTATTTCTGTTCCAGAGATTGACATCTTTGTTTTTTGTTATTTCGTTTAGCAAATGCTTATACGTGCTTTGTTTTGTTCTTTAGTACAATTGTTATGATTTGTATACTTTCCAAACATAAGACAATGTTGTTATTTTCCCTTTTATCTTAAATTTAGTTTAGGTTCTGTTATCTTTTAGCAAGTTCTATTTCTGAGGAAGTGAGCTTAATATGATCTTGTGGCCTTTTCTTAACATTTCTGACATGTAAATTTTTGAACATGTGTGAAAGCAACTCTTCTTAG
>JAYKTE010481070.1:0-10115 GCA_036873565.1 Xipholeptos notoides | reverse complement strand
GCTAAGAGCTTAGTGCACTCGATGATTACTTTGTTCTTATTTCAACTCATATATATATATATATATATATATATATATATATATATTAGCGTTGTAATTACTTTTTATTTTCTATTCTATTTTTTTTTCTTTTTTTCCTGTATTCTTCTTCCACTACTTCCGTCCGTACCTCCATTTTTCAAGAAAGTCTGCAGTGTTTTTGGTGATACGTCTCCTAAAAACGAATCCACTTATGAAAGAGGCTTTCAAATAAATTTCCTCATTCAATTAGCTAAAAAGTGCCTTATTTATGAGTTCCCTTGGTACATAACTATTAGTTCTCAGCTATCTTAGATTTGAAAATTATATAATGACTGAGCAATTACTATCAAAGTTATGCCGCATCTAATACACTTTGTTTAGGAATAACTTAATAGCAGACCAGTAAAGTGGGGTTGTTTTGGCTACTTGTCATAATAGCCCTCGATTTAACGTATGAAACGGTAAATCTGAGCCGTGTTTAGAACTCAACGGAACCCACAATTGTAGGGGATGTGAGTTCCTTGGGGGCTGCAGATCTAAAAGACTTACAAAATAATTGTTAGGATTAACTAGAAAATTATAGTCATCCTTGTATGTTGAAATCTATATCTATCAATCCGTCTCACTCTTTCTTTCTCTCTCTCCCTCTCTCTCTTCATCTACCTATATATACATTTCTTCCTCTCTACCTTCCACCCCTCTCCCTCTCCCTCTCCCTCTCTCTCAATCCTCCCCACCCATGCATCTTCTCTCGGACTCACAATCAATATCTCTCTAAATATATTTTTTCGGGGAGAATAAAAATAACTAGGAGGCATTACTTTTAGAACGACCCTTTATATATAAAAATAGGGGGCATTCCTTTTGAAATGACCCTCGTATATAAAAAAATACGATGTTTTACTCATGGAAACAACCCTAGTATTTATCTAGCTAAATAGCAATCTCTGGCGTTTATCCTTTTCTCCTACACCCTATCATATTCTATCTCAATATATACCCATACTTACGCATACATATGTGTGTCTGGGTGTGTCTGAAAGAGAGAGAGAGGGGGGGGAGAGAAAAAGAAAGCAAAAGTTTAAGAAATCATTATTTCTTTGCTTTTTTCATTCACTGGTTGGATTTCTTTTTTAAAACCCGTTATATTTAACCTTCATACATTCGAGATTAAATTGGTTCGTTTTGTCAATTAATATATAACATTTAGATTCAAATGAATTATATGTGAAAAAAGAATGCAATATTTAAAGATAAAATTTATTGAATTATTTTTAAAACCGTTTGTTTTTAATGGGTATACACACTAAATTAAATTAGTTCGTTTTGGTATTTAATGCATAAAATTTAGTTTGAAATTAATTATATGTAAAGAAAAATGCTGTATATGAAGGTAAAATTTATAAAATTATTTTTAAAACCCGTTATTTTTTATCTAAATACACACTAGTTCGTTTTCTTAATTTATGTATAGAATTTATTTTGAAATTAAATATGAAAAAGAATGCAATAAAGGCAAAATTTGCCCGCGCAAAATTTCGGCATGGCCAAAAAATATATATATCTAAATAAAATTATAACGTTATGATTCTTCACAAAATCTGGCATAACTTAAAAGATAGTGCCGAATAGCAGATTCGTTCATATTGGATCTTATCAATGCCATGCAATGTTGTTAACATTCCAAACTCCAAGTGAGATTCGAACTTGCAGACCACGTGGTGTGAAATAAACTCTCTAGCGACTGGCACACGAAACAGTAATGTGTTCTTATTAGCATTTTTTACGCTTTTACCCTTTATCGTAGCCACGCTCTTCTTTCTAGAATTTGATTTTTTGGATTATCGATTTTCGAAAATTATCGGGTGTATTCCAAGGCAAACGCAGCTAAGAACACTCCCACGCATATGAAGTACATTTGCGTAAATTTTCAAGAAAATCTCTTCAGTCGTTTTGAAGTCCATAGGGAACAAACATACACAGACTCACACAGACAGGCACACATACTGTCAAATTTATGTTTATTAATAAGTTTAGATTTCTATAACCTGTTATTTTTAACCGGCATATACACTAGAATACCATATTACATAATATTATTTCATATTGTGCTTTATATTTTATAATTAGATATTACTTGTTATAGACTAACAGAATGACCTGCTAACAGCTGTTTTAAAAAGAAAAGTATTTTTTTTTTGAATGGAAAAAATTATTTCAAATTTTTCTTCTTTTTTCCACCGTTGCTTCGATTGGTTGGCGCCACTATCTATCAGCAGCTGGCTTTTAGTTGGCTTCTCTTTTACATTAGTCAAATTACTCATTCTTTTATTTAATACTAGAAGTATTTATTGGCCTCGCTCGGGCCCCGGAGCCTATTTTGATGTTCTTTTTGTTCTTATTTTCATCCGTGTTTTTTGTGATTCCATAATTTAATTTTCTTTCTAAAAATTTTTTTTGAAAGCCAAAAATTATTCTAGTAAGTTATGGTTATATTGTCAATGGACAACAGTGGACGCTAGGGGCCGGTAACGACCTCTACGAAACTACTTTGCTGATTTTTGGACTAGAGACTTGACATTTGATTTATCGACCATTCGGACCTGTGAAATAGATTAGATTTGCTTTTGAGTCAGAAAAATACCTGCCAAGAGGCCAAAACTGAAAAATAGTTACGGTCAAAAGGAGCACAAAAAGAGAAAAAAACAACCCCATAACAAAGCCGGGAAACACTTCTAGTATATGTGTTTGTATGTGTGTGTTTGTTTGTGTGTGTATGTGAGTGTTTGTGTCAATAAATTCCATTATCTTGCCTAGTCAAATAATGACTTGTTACGGTTACGATCCTAGCTAGAAGAAAACTTGTTACTTGCAGAGTTTTACAGAAAAGCCGTAAACGGCAAGACAGACATGTATACAAATTACAAAATATTTTCTGTTTTTCTATGTATTTTATACTAGAACTATTACCAGGCTTTGGCTGGGTATTAGTGACTTGCAACTAAGTTAGTTAAGGAGGCCTATTATATAAAAAAAAGCAGTACCGACTTATGCATATTTCGGTGGCCTGAATCATTGCGCTATGAAAATTTTGGTGGTCGGATTGTACAAACACACACACACATACACACATGTTCACTTTTTCATATATAGAGATTAAGGCAAATTATTATATATACGAGTTAATTTCAATAAGCAATAGAAAAATGTAAGGAGAGATAATATTTATTTTCATGAGGTTACAAAAATGTGTCCCCTTTCATAATAATGACCTCCCGCATCTACACACTTTTCCATGCGTCTCTTACAATCCTGGAAGACCTCCTCAGAGTCCTTCTTCGGTAGCCCCTAAAGGTAATTTTCCTATGCCTCTTTCAGCTCCTCTGAAGCTGTCTTTCATCCGTGGAAACAGGAAGAAGTCGCATGGATCTAAGTCATTTCATGGCATAACATTGTTCCTGCATCCTCCCAAGAATTCACAGATCGGCAAATCTGATCAGACTGGTCCCAAAACAAACATCGCTGTGCTCAAACCTAGAATGAGAGGCAGTTGTCAGTAAATCGTTTTGTTATGTGTATATGTACTTGACCATGAAGTAGCTGTTTGATCTGATCATACTTAATGCCTCTCCTGACATTTTCTCTATACTTATTAAACAAACTATATGTAAAAGCGTAAATGTGTGTGTGTTTACAATCAGTCTCTATCAAAATCCTCAGCTAATTTTTGGTCCTCAGACTTGAAATTTGACATAAAGCGTATTCAGATCTGGGGTAACCTTTTTACAATAGATCATCGAAGCCAAATAACCTTGCTGCCTCTAGGGAACTTGTGGCTCCCCGCAATTGTGGGGTCTGTGAGGGCCTTAAGCACGACTTTGTTTATGTGTATCTCTGGATATATCTCCGTGTGTCTGTTTGTATATTTCTGTTTCTCTGTGTGCGTGTGTGTTTTTGTGTGCGTTTGTGTGTGTATTTCTCAGTGCGTGTATCTTAAAATACTCCATGAAAGAAAGAAGAAAAAATCACTGATGATTTGCAGAATAAAATGTGCACCGACAACCCAAGTTGACTAGGATCAAATGAAAGGGCCAGTTTATCCGTAAAATCGCAGTAGCACCCGCCCAGTAAACCAGGTATGCTGTGCAAGAGTGTTAAAGTCTATAGGGTCATATAATTATATTTGTTTATGGTGGTGTGCCCGGCAGTTAAGTCACACGTCAGTCCAGATCGATACACAATTTCTCATACATTTAGATCCTAAATTGTGAGATTTAAAAGAATCTTGAAGCATAATAGAAATACTAAAACGCAAAATGAACTAATATCTTAGATTGTAGCAAAAATAATGGCCAATTTTCAGAAACATCAATTTATTCTAGAAAAATAAATAGAAGTTCCTTACCAATACTTTGTAAATAGCGGGAAAGTTTTGTCGCGCTCACATTAAGCATCTGAGACAATTCTCTAATGGCCAATTTCAGAAACGTCAATTTATTCTAAAAAAAATGGTTGTTCCTTGCCAATACCTGTTGTAGCCCTTACATTAAGTGCTAGGACATTTCTCTGGCAACCCCCGTAGAGTTTGCTCAACAACTCCTAGCAATTTTTCGTCACCAAGACTACATAGCCATTCCCTACCTGCTTCATCTCTCAGTCGCTCATCACCAGTAAAAGAAATTTCTGAAACTACCTACGCACCGTGTGATCACTCAATAATATGTTAATATTAATAACCGTTTGAGATATGCAAAATTCAACACCTTCAGTGGCTATTATTTCTTTCTATCATTTATAATAAACTACAATTTTTCTCGTTAAATCCTTTTAGTACTATATTAAAATGGACTTTTATTAACACAATATTTTGAACGGCTATTTTTCTATCTAGAACCTTATAGTTTTTATGACGTGTTTAATACGATTGATATTGTAATATTACACAATGATAGCTAACCATATGACAAATGACAAACAAGAAGTCTGCTACTTGGTGTAAATAAATAAATATATAGGTAAAAATATTTAAGATCATATACATTCATATATGTTATTCATACTGACACTTCTCGTCTTAAAAAAAGCAAATGACAGACAATTTTACACTCAAACATAAGATATGAAACTATGAGGAAACCTGATTTGACAAGGCGTCGAACTATGTAGACGTGAGATAAGAAAGTGACTTTTCACGGTTCACTGTTAGCATTTGAAAAGTTTTTATATAAGGTTTCACCAAGAAAAACTCTCACTAAATCCAGACAGTTTTACGCGGAGAGAAATATTAAATCGCATTTCTAGACTAATCTTTTTATTCAATTGTTATTAGATAGATCCGGCGACGAGGCACTTATCATGCTTTCTATGTTATTTAGTGAAACTAGAATACTGTGCGTATTTTTCTGCAAAAATCTAAATCATGTTAAATGATATATACATATTAGTTAGTAGTTACAATAATTAATTAATTATGATTAGCTTGATGCTTGAAGTATTTTGCGGTTACGTATAAGAGAGTATAACTCATTTTAGATCCTTGAAATTTAAGTTGGTTTGTCTAAGTTGGTTTGTCTAAAAATCTAAGTCGAACACCAAACCGAGCAAAGCACAAGGCCAGTTTAATATGCATAAGCGGTAAATTGGCTCATCACAGGACTTAGAACTTGCCATTTCCGTTTCATGGTGCCTTAGGCACCGGGAAATAAATTTCCTTTCAAATTATGTGTATAAGTGTTGTCTGGACAATCGGCCTTCTGGGAGAAAGTCAATTGATCGGCAATTTTTAAAATCGAGCCAGCACCGAGAATCCTTGCAAAAAGTTTTTTAATCCAGCAGTTTTTCAGATAAAAATATTATGTTTCTAGCCGATTGTTTCATAACTTTATTATATAGTATTACTAATGGTGATTAAGAAAGGGCGAGAAAACTTGTCTTCTGGCACTCTTTGAAAAAATAATTTTTTAACGGGATACCTCACCTTTGCTTTTAATATACAATTTGGATAAAGATCAGTTAAATCACCATTGCTGGTTAAGAGATTAATGCCTAGTTAAGAAAGGATGAGAAAACATATCACTTTAAAAAACTAGTTTTTAACCAGATATCTCACCTTCGTTCCAAGATACAATCTTGATAAAGACGAGTTAAATCACTATTGCTGGTTCAGAGTTTAATACTGGTTAAGAAAGGGCGACAGAACACGTCTTTTAGCGTTATTTGAAAAAAAAAAAGATTTTTGACGAAATATCTCACCTTTGATTTCAATATACAATCTGAATAAAGATGAGTTAAATCATCATTTTAGAGTTTTAGAGGTTAAACAGAAAATTAACAAATAATTTTTTTTTTTTTCATTAAAGTGTTGCGTACCTCAAGAATGGTATACTAAGAAAGACTTATACGACAGGTTTACATAGGTAAAGTATACTGAAACAAGAAAGTTGATACTATGTAGAAAGTTAATACAAAAGTAAGGTTCGTCATTAATTCTGATAAAAAGGTTAGACAGTTTATAATCTCGCGTGGTAACGTGATATTCTCCTCCTAAGCGTAAGAGACTCAGGATGAATATAGAGATTGGTAGAGCCCTTGCGGAGTGAAATTCAAAAGGATCAAAATCTGCTACAGCCATACTAAGCCGTTTGAATATTCCATTTTAATCCACAGGAATTAAATGGCGTCACGGTCGTACGCGAAGAAATACATTTCAAAATAAGCAACATTGGGTCTAGAGAGATTATATCGGAGAGGTTAGTTTTTTGGCAGTTGGAATATTTCATTTTCATTCAGAGGGATCGAAGAGTGTCATAGTCGTACTAAGCTGTCAGGCTATTCCATTTTTATTCAAAGGGGTCAATGGGCATCACAGTCTAACTAACAAAAGTAACTAACACTGTGACAAAAATACTTTATTGGCTATGATTAGTTAGTAATTACAAAAGGTTCGATTTTTCATTCTTGAATTTGTCGCACGTCTAATCAAAATACTTAGCCAAATACACGTCAAAAAATTTCAGTCATCATAACAATATAATTGGAAGTCCCCTCTGATCCATTTGGGCGGAATGAAAAAATAGAAGTCATTATATTTGATGCAACCATTGTAGAGAGATAAATTGGTAAATAGAAATGAATAAAGAATGAAAAAAAAAGATAGAAAGAAAGAAGAAAGATTGAGGGATAATAGCTAGATAAAGAGAGAGTGGGGTACATAGGTAGATAGATAGATAGATAGATAGATAGATAGATAGATAGATAGATAGATAGATAGATAGATAGATCGTGTTTATATGTATATATTAAAGCTATTGTTTGGTTAGACTTTTTCCGGGTTTTATATCTGAGTGTACACAAAGAGTTCTTTCAGTAGAATTTCAGTATTCTAAGATATCATAAAATCCATTTCCTTCGTCTACACGAAGAATAATAACCAAAATATACAAAAATATGCTCTTTTCATCTGATGCTTTCAATACGATAAACAGACGAACATATTCATAGATGCTCAGCTCAATATGAGGATATCGACATTAATTATTTACCTAAAAGAAGTCCACTTACAACAGTAAATAATCACTCTGAATTTGAAACCGCAATGCGCATTTGGACTAAAACACATTGAAAAGGTATTAATCCTTATACTTCTTCTTACTGTACTGTTCAGGTTGAGCCGGGTTCATCCATTGCATTCACGCGAACTCATCTGCTGAGTTTCAAGGGTATCTGCATATATCTACTTGGTTGAGCACCAACCCAAATTAAGCAAAATGTCAGGTTTACGTGTTCATTATATTCTTGGCTTTTTGTAATCATTGTTGCCTTTCACCTAGATGAGTTACTCTCATTGATTTGACGATTCTCATCAGTGTTATCTTTACATCTAAATGAGATACTCTCCTGAGTCAAGAAACGTCATCTGCCTAAGACAGCTGAACGTGAATGTAATGGTTTTGACTGGGATTTGAACTGGTGTAATACTATTCCAGAGTCCAAGCTTTTACCACTGCTCCACCCTCCTCAAGGGCATTTGAAATTCACAATTCCAGTTATATTACACTGTACTGTAGCGGCCTACTCACCTGTTCAGGTTGAGATGACTGCAACCATTGAATTCAAACAAACAGTATGTGTATTTCTTCTTTTCTTCCTTGATGGTTTTAGTTTCAATAGTTTAATACTTTGCTGTCCCCTGATTGAGGTGGTCTATCTGAGTCTTCCTTCCAGGTTTTTTGAGGTTGATCCTTATGCTCCGATAATAATTGGTATTACTTTAGTTCTCATCTGTATTTTCTTATTTCCATGCTTAATTCCTGATATTTGCTTATTTTTTTGTTTTGTTTATTTATTTTTCACACTGTGGTCGGCTGGTACAGTAAAATCCACTATTTTACTAAAAACTCACCTGTCGATTATTATTATTATTATCATTATTATTATCATTATTATTACTATTGAGAGTTCTCCAGCCGACTCCACTCCACCCCCCTCAAAGACTGCATTATGCCACCAAATCCAAATGTGGAGAACCCAAATCCTACTAACACCTTGCAGTTCCTTCCGAACGCAATAAGTGACCTGTGGCGTTTCAGCCTCCAATTCAGTTGGTGATTGCAAGCTCATTCTCCTCGATCATTCAGTTTATTTCTTTCTTCAATTCTCTTTCCACTTCAGTTTTCATGACCAAATACTTTCTGATTATCTCGGCAGTTCTTATGAGTGCACTAGTCATTAGGACATGTATTTTTCCTTTGATGCCGATTTTTCTAGTCTTCTTTCAATGTATTTTGGGGTGTTCCCTAGGGCCTTTAGGATAATCGGTATCATTGTAGTTTACATTTTTCAGACCTTCTTTAGCTTGTTGGTCAGATCTAGGTATTTGCTAATCTTTTCGGTTTCTTTCATTTTCACTCTGTTGTCAGCCTGTACAGCGAAGTTCACTATTTGGCATATTTTTTCTTCCTATTGATGATATTCAGTTCTGGTTTTCTTGTTCAGATTGGTTTGTTAGTCTGTATGTTGAATTCGTATACTTTTATTAGTATTATTATTCACTTTCTTATGTCTCATTTTTAGGTAAATAGGCGACAATGCATACGTTGTAATACTAAGCTTTGTATGGGAGTTACTAATCTTTTGGATTGATGTCATTTGTATGAAGTCCCAACGCCTCCCACACACTCTCTTTAGTATTGATTGAACTGATTTGGAAGCGAGAAAAAAGGGGAATAGAGTAGGAAAAGCAGAAGCAAAACAAATTCAGATAAAGAGATTAGAGTAGTAGATCAAAGAAGAATCGAACGAGAAAAATCTATCACAAACTGAATACCGTAAAAAATGAACGAATAGACGAATGAAGTAAAGAATGAACGATGGTAGCATTGAGTGGGCTATAAATTGCGCACCAATCCATTTAAAACAAATATGAAAAAATAAAGAATAAACGTTATGTTCAAACACATTGGTTCAACTAGTTCGTCAATTGTGAAGGGCATATCTGGAAATTAAAGGTTTTGAAAGGCAAATCTTAATTGAAAAACAAATTGATTATAATTAAATTCGACAGTTATTGTAACTGATTCATACAAACAATGTTTTATTACTCTATAAAGGAACATTTATTTTATAGCCAAGGAAATTATGTTTTACTATACCAGAACGAACCCTCAAATAATTGCAGGACTTAAAAAAAAAGAAAATCAAAAAGAAATTCTTTGCAATCGGCACAGATCAGTATTTTGCATCTTTGTGTGAAATTTTGTCAAAATCGGTCGAAAAAGACGCCATGAAAAACAACTAAGAATGAAATCTCATAGTGACGGGCAATAGAGTCGTGTACAGAACGTATATACGAAATTTGATTGATATTCGTCAAAAACAAACGCCGAACGCGGGGAAAAGGTAAAAAAAACATTGAAAACGCTCAAAAAGGCCGAAATATCAGCCAAATCGGAAAATGCGTTTTGCTGTTTCGCGTCTCGATTAAATTCCCAGAAGTTAGTTGAGATTGTTTTGGAACAGTTGCGGGTAGCGTATGATCTTACTGAGAAAACTTATTGCCGATCAATTGAAAAATGGGGTATTTTTGGCAAAATGAA
>JAYKTE010480959.1:0-10115 GCA_036873565.1 Xipholeptos notoides | reverse complement strand
TGAAAAACCCACGTGATGATAAGACTCGTGATGAGTAGAGGGTGATGATTGGTCGGGTGATGATAAGTCGGTAAACCTTAATATTTACTTGTTAATAAGCCCTTGATTAAAAAAATATCTGCAAAGATTTTAAATTTGAAATAAAATGAAATAAATTAAAGATATTTTTTTGCTGATTTTACTTTTTATTTTGATATGTTAATAATATATATTTTTTCTTTTTAGTAAATCTTATGGCACACCAAAGGGTGTATGTTTTTACAAATCAGCCATCGATCTTGTTTATAAGAAATAGATCAAAGAAAATTTTTTTAACTGGAACAGCCAACGTGAAAATGAAAAGAAAATTCTATGAAATGAATTCTCCCGTCCCCTAAAATTTCAAAGTTGAATGAAATTAACCAATGAAATGAAATACTAGTTTTTTTAAGTGAAAGAAAGCAGGATGTAGGGTCACAAGCCAATTTGATTTTTATAGTTATATAGATATCTTATAAATTCTGATGTTTCCCTTAAAGACAGTTCAGAAGAAAGAACTCTGGTTTTTTCCCCTTTTTTTAGTTGAAAGTTTTATTTTGATTTTATTCTGTTTTTACTTCATGAATTTATTGTTAAAATGGTCTAGCTAATTGAATTTACACCACTGTCTAAAAAGTATCTGACTATTATTTTTCCCATGCGAAATAGAGATGGTAGCACAGCATCACTCTTCATAGAGAAGGAAGACACCTTCATACACATGTGTAAAGTTTTGGGTGAACTTCCAGTTCACCAGTTGCTGCCAGTCGGTCGCTGAGTGAGGTGCTATAAAATGTGTTCGTCGGATTACTGATTCTCTCAAGATGACTGAACGTGTTGAGCAATGGTATTACATCAAATTTTGTCAAAAGCTTGGTGATTCTAAAAGTGAAACAACTCATAAAATTCCAAAATTGAAGATGCCACTTAAACGATCCCGTTTTGAGAGTAGAGAAGAGATAATGTGGAATGCAACTGCGGAGATGAACACTATTCCAAAAGAAGACTTCCAGGGGTGTTTCCAGCAGTGGAAAGATTGGTGGGCTAAGTGTGTACAAGAACAAGGGGCTTACTTTGAAGGTGATTAGGGTCCAAACCCTATCAGTTATGTGAAATATGTTTCTAAGGTCGGATCATTTTTAGACAGGCCTCGTATGATCAAATTGTACTGTATTTATAAAAATAAAAAATAAATTAGTCTAACATGGAAGCTGATTGACGGCTGGTGCTAATGGTATGTTAACCCATCTGAGGGTATTTGGGGCTGAAACAGAAATGGATTAAAAGAATGCTTTTAGGCTAAAAATAAAAATAAAATACAAAGTGTCAACTGTGTTATCAACTAAGTTTTTTTTTTAATATAAAAAATGTTTTGTAATATACAAAACATTTTTTATATTAAAAAAAAACTTTAGAAAAAGAATTTAAAATAAAAACTGTAGACAGGAAATATTCCTGTCTATAGTTTTTATTTTAAATTCTACAAATGCCAACAGTTTATGAAGTGAAAATAAACTGATATGAGCAGAAAATGATTAAAAACTCAATATTTTGTTCCTTATAATAGAATGCATTCAAGAATAAACTGTGCACCTTTCATTGTCTGGTCTATTTAGAAATAAATAGTATTGCGCCAGTCTTGTCAAATATAAATATATATTAAATTCAACCATAACATCTATTCAGTCTTTTCAAATGCAAATTTCTATGAAATTAAAAATGAAATCTATTCAGTCTTTTCCAATCAAATTTCTATTGAACAACAAAAACTATTCAATCTTTATCGTAAGTCAAAGTGCAAGTCAATGTTCTTCCAAATAAATTGACTATTCCAAACATTGTTATCAAATTCTACAACATTGACTATGGTTCATGTTTTAAATTTATAGGTGCACAGTAGCTTTTTGAATGCATTGTATCATAACTGACAAATAGTTACGTTTAAACATTTAAATTTTTATTTTTGGATTTCAAATCAAATTTTAATAATCCAACATAGCTTTTTTGTTCTATGTTTTTCTGTTTTTTTTTGTTATCCCTTTATTTTTCAAACTATTAAAACATTAAACTTGGTCAATCTTTTTATTAATACTTTCACACATAACAGCAACAGACAAGAGAATCCATACCTTTTTTGTTCCTCAGCCAATAGTCTAAAAGGAATTGACTATAAAGGGCTAAAATGCCCTTGTGTGTGACTTCCCAAACCTAGGCATTCTCTCTTCCCTAGAAGAAGGACTTCCTTTTTATTTTTACAATTGTATTTGTATTTACACCACAAAGAGATTTAATTCTACACATGACATCCACACAAAAACAATTTACTACAATATGGATGCTGAATATGACACAGCAAATAGTTATCAAGATGTTTTAATAGAGGTTTACTTTATTTGTAGTCTCAACTTTTATCAGGTTTCAGACAGGATAAAAAAAAGAGATCTCATGAGCAGTCACATAGTGTTCCACAAATTAACATTGGCCAGAGAGTTGATCTTTCTTTCTTCCCAGCAATATTGCCAGCCCTTGCTCAGAGGTTGCTTTGATGCTCTTTTTGTGCTCATTTTCATCTGTGTTTTTTGTAATTTAAAGATTTTTTCTTCCTGAAAATACTGCTGTAATTTTTTGAAAGCCAAAAATTGTTTTAAAAAAACTGCATTATACTGACACACCAATAATCAATGTAGACCCCACACAGCAAATACTACAGGCCCACAACAATTTAATTTTTCAAGTTTGACCCCTAAGCAAGTACTTTTACAGCGCAAAATAAAATATAAATTGTTCCACAAGTCCAAATACCCCATATATCAAATTTCAAGTTTCTAGATCCAAAATTAGCAGATTAGTTTGGTAGAAACGGTTCCACAGACACATAGAGATAATCTCACTTTTATTTATTTCTATATATATATATATATATTAGAAGTGTACAACTATTTTTTAGACTGTCCTCATCCTTGTCATGTTATCTTCACATTTCGGCTGATGAACCCTTTAGCCATCTTCAGGTGATCAAACTTAGGAACCTTATTGTCGTAATCAGGAGTCACAGAATTTTGAACTGAACTCTTTATTCAAACTACATGGGTAGCTTATTCTTGTTCTGTTAACCATAACCAGGTAGAAAAATTCTCTTCTTCTACTGCTACTATTACATTCTGAACATTCTATTTCTTAGATGTAAAATAACTTTTATAGCTGGACTTCAAAAGTTTTGCAAAGACTTTCTGCATTGTAATTTGCTTCATTAATTTAATACTTATTTCTTTATTTCCGTCTTGTGTCTTTTGTAATACCTGTACCAAGTACCATGCTTAACAACATCTTGCCCCGCCCCCTGCAGAATGACCCCTGCATGTAACTTGCTTCAGACATAAAAAAAATCTTACTGAAGTCTTATAGATAGATAGAGAGAGCGAGCGAGCATATATCTACTTGTACAAGCACAAACCCAAGTTAGGCACAAGGCCATTTTTATGTGCTCATTACACCCATGGGCTTTTTGCAATCAGTGTTGCCCATTACCTAGATGAGTTACTCTGATTGAGTTAATAGATCTCATCCACCCAGGTTTTTTTCATCAGTGTTATCCATACACTTAGATGAGTTACTCTCTCAGGTCAACGAACCTCATCTGCCCAATCTATAGATCGAGAAAAAGACGCGTTGATAGATATATATTTTAACATACAAGTATGATAATAATTTTCCAGTTAATCCTAATAATTATTCTGTTTTACAATTTATTTTTCTAAATAGTTACCACTATTCCCAATGTACTTTTGCCAGCGATGAACAAGGCGGTTCATTTTCACATCCAGGGAGTGCTTTGTCACTCACATCTGTCGCCACTCTGAAATCGAAAAACCCATTTTATCACTGTTGATATAAACTGTATCAGCTTCATAAACGTTCAACAGGAGCCAGTGAATTTTGATTGGTTCAATTTTTTCTGCACAGAGGAATTCAATGACACATCTCTGCTTTTGACTCTTGATAGGGGTTGCTTTCTTTCTTAGAGTCTCACACTGTCAATATCTTTTGGGTCGGTTCAGTCATCATAGCAATGCAATTTTCAATCCCTCTGATCCATTCAGGCAAAATAAAAATAGGAGGCATTACTTTTGGAATGTCCTTCCTAGATCATAGACTTTTCTTTGCAGTGAATGGGGAGTCCATTGTTTTATGCTATATAAGATAACAAAAACAATTATGTACCCCTAATATGATATGTTATGACCCCATGACCACCCACCCAAAAAAATAAAATTGATAAAAAAACTCATCTCTTGTCTTGTTTAATATGCACATTCTTCAACAATCGTGCTGGCCGGGTGCATCTGTTGAAAGTGATGTCGGTATGTGGTGGTACTTGCGGACCTTGCTTGCTCATTGTGGTCAAATGACAAACCACTGGTCAAACCATCAATGTTCTGTAGATTAGGGATCATATATCCTGCCATTGAAGATTTGTTTCCATAGTTACATGACAAGTATTGGTTTGAAGTGAAAGAAAAACTAGTAAAACTAACACTGTCTTTTTCAGTTGTTTTGGAATTATTGCCACCAAATGACATTGGGGCCTGAGTATTATTTGGGTTAGAAGAGTGACTACTATTGGTTGAATTGATGTTGTTGGCAGTGTTAGGAGTGAACGCCATGGAAAAAAGAGCCTCTGGGTTGCAAACAAATTTGTAGACATACCTCTCGCCAGATACTTTCTGAAGAATTCCTTTCTCGTAATAATATCGCAATGATCGACTTAATTTATCGTAGTTCATGGCAGGACGGTTTTTCTGAAGTCCCCATCGTCTCGCAACCTGGTAAAACAAAAGAAATCAAAATCAGTTCAATTATGAGATATTTGTGTTTTATGGCATTTTAGGTCAGTTATTGCCGAGGACAATCATTTTTGGTAAACGTTAGTTTTTGTCCACATTTAGTTTTTTTGAATAACACAATATGCATTATTTAACCAATAGCTCAGGGGAATGTTGGGGATTTATACCTTTCCCAAGGGGTATAAGATATTGAATTAGCTATATTGAAAATGAGCTAAACCTATGATGTGAATAAAGGTGATTGCACTGGCATAGCAACTATTTTTGCAAAAGATTTGCTGCCCCCCCCTTTAACTGTTGAAATTCTGTTAACCTTCAAAATTCTAAAAAGCCCTCAAAATATGTATTTTCATGAAACTACAGTCAAGAATCTAATTTTAGATTGCTGCTGCAATTAGTCTGAGACTTTCATCTTACGTACACATATACAGTAGTCATCGTCAAAGAAAACCAAAGATTTTTCAAAACAAAAAACGTATAATTCAAATTATTTAAAAAAATTGTTAAATTAAATTAAATCAACTGGCTCTTTTTATTTTTACTTTTTCTATTTTACCTCCTCTGGAAAGTGCCACCCGGGGCGGACCACCCCTCCCACCCTTCCATTAGCTACACCACTGGATGATTTTATTAACAGAAGGAAAAAGTGATATGGAAAAGGTAGTGGTAGGTTTTGGCCATACCTTCAGTGGGGAGGTACAAGTTGTAGTCCCACATGGCACAAGGCTTGGGAAAGATTTTGAGATTATTTTTTGAAATCCATGAGAGAAGGTATGATGAATTCTAAAAGTATTATTTGGACTGTTTCCCTATCCATATTTTTTTCCTTCTCACAATGTGAGAGGAAGGCTGAAAGGTGGTTTGGTTAAAATGTTGTGAGAAAGAAAATAATATGGATGAGGAAAATAGTCCGAATAATACTTTTAGAACAAGGGTGTCAAACTCAATGGGCCAAAATTCTTAATTGAACAAAGCCGCTGGCCAAGGTTGAGCAAATGAATCTCTTAATTTGAACCCAAACAAGTTTTGATTTCAAAGTAAATATTGAACAAGCTAAGCTTACATAACTTAAAAGTGCAGGCGTGCAAAATTGTGTTGCTAAAAATAATAACAAAAAATATTAATCGCATATTAAATAAAATTTAGATAAAATCTAATATTAATTTGAAATTGCCTCATGGGCCAAATATAATTACACTGCAGGCCTAACCCTTAGTCCAAATGTGAATGTAAACGGAACGACTGGGGTTCAAACTCACGTATTATTCCAAAGTCCGACTGCCTATCAACTGCCCTAAGTGGACCTCCCCTTTGTGTGTGTGGTTTGGTTTGGTTTGATTGTGTTTAATAACCTATCAACCATTTTCTCTGTGTATGTGTGTGTGGGTTTGAGGGTGTGTATGTGTGTGCATGCGTGTGTGTGATATTTTTCTTACCTCTTCAGGTTCTATGAGTTTGAATTCTAAACCTCGCCCTGTCCAAGCGATAAATGTAGAATTATTTGGATCATCCAAGAGAGAGACAAGAAATTGCCAGAGTTGCAGGGTTCCACGCCGCTGAAAAGTATTGGACATTGTGGCTGGATAACTTGTAACCATGGCAGCAGCTGCGACAGATGCTTCCCTCAGGTATTTGTCCGTACAACTGTCTGAGTAGGAATTCTGTGTCATGTCTAGGATACCTGTTCTTTCACGATTCTCTGAAAAATTCAAAACGGATCAAGAATTGAAAAAGTCACAATAAGACAAAAAATGTAACGGTTTGATTCCTGAGTTTAGCACATTGTTATGGTGGAACCACAGTCCATATACAATGCTTTTCGAAAAAGCATCCAAACTTTATTTTTCCCATGTGAAATAGAGACGATAGCACAGCATCACTCTACACAGTGAAGGAAGACAAGTTCATGCGCATGCATAAAGTTTTGGGTGAACTTCCAGCATGTCAGTCACTGCCTGTCAGTCGGTGAGTGAGATGCTATACAACGTGTTCGTTGGATTACCGATTCTCTCAAGATGACTGAAAGTGTTCAGCGATGGTACTGCATCAAATTTTGTCAAAAACTTGGTGATTCTCAAAGGGAAACAATTCGTTGTTTCCAAAATTAGAGATGCTACTTAAAGGACCCTGTTTTGAGAGTAGAGAAGAGATAATGCGGAATGTGACAACTTCCAGAGGTGTTTCCTGTGGTCGAAGGATCGGTGGGCAACATGAATTACTCTCCTGAGTTAATGAGCCTCATCTGCCAGAGACATCTGAAAGTGAATGCAATGGTAATGAGTGGAATTTGATCTTGTGTAATACAATTCCAGTGACAAAGTTTTTTCTATTGCTCCACCCTCACTGCCCAGGGCATTACTTTTGGAACAACTCTTGTACATAGGAAATAGGCCGCATTACTTTTGGAACAATCATTATATATAGGTAGCATTACTTTGGGGAACGACCCTTGTATATAGAAAAGGTGACATTATTTTTCCAACAACCATTGGCATTACATTTGGAGTGATCTTTGCATTCATTAAAATTTCAAATTAAACTTTTATCCTTTGGTCATCGATTCTTCTCGGGCTTCAATCATGATTGAAATGAGTTATAATTTGTTTAGTAAATTTCTGCACCTTGAGTGGTTCTATTGAACAAAACTTAAGATAAAAACATATTTTTATAAGCAGTCATATTGAACAAAACTTAAGATAAAAAAAACTAGGAAATAAATTGTCTAGAAGGTAAAAAAGAAATTAGGAGCTTCTTGATCAGCAATTTCCATGGAGTCTTTGTGCAAGTTAACACAATGTTTTCAGGGATCATTTGCAGAATCCTGGACACATTGGGCA
The DNA here is from genome assembly GCA_036873565.1 of Xipholeptos notoides. Taxonomy (NCBI): domain Eukaryota; kingdom Metazoa; phylum Mollusca; class Cephalopoda; family Idiosepiidae; genus Xipholeptos; species Xipholeptos notoides. The sequence goes on along the minus strand of JAYKTE010480959.1, from coordinate 2,416 downwards.
CATTTTCAACAATAATCCAATAAAAATGAAGATCATTAGCCATCCTGAAGAGCCATGAATGGCGAAACAGGCCTGTCGACGGATTGCAAGAATATTTTACATATATATATATATATATATACATACATACATATATATATATATATAGTAAATTAGAAAAATAGTACCAGCAAAAAGTTGAAAACTAACAATGGAAGGAATTAACTCTCTCTTTCTCAATCCTCTCTCCTACTCATCAATTCCCACTCCATCCCATTCCTCCTCTATCTCTCCCTCCATTCGCTATTTTCTCTCTCTCTCTCTCTTCCTATCTCCCTACTGCACTCTCTATTCCTCCTCTCTCTCTCTTTTTTCTCCTCCTTCTCTATCTCCTTTTGATTTCTATGAATCCCTTACAAAATGAAAAAAAAAAACTATATAGAATGCATGAAACTTTTTCAGCAGCAAAAAAAGAAAAAGAAAAAGAGAAAAAATGCAGACCAATAAAAGTAATATACAATCAGAATACGATGGAGATTAAGGAGAAAATAGTAAGAATTAAAAAAAAAACAAGAAAAACAAGCCAAAACAAAAAAGGCAGGGTTTTTTCAATGGCTATGAGGGCCATTTATAGTAAGGTCAGCTGCTGCTGACTTCTCACTAGTCAAGTCACTTCTGGTCTTTAGCAATATGGCTGCTCTTTCTCCCCAACTTGAAACTTGCCTCACCAACAGTGCAGTCACTTTCAAGACGGTCATTGTTGATAGAATTTTAAATAAAAATGAACACACACACACAAAAAAGAAGATAACGAAAACATCAAGCTTTTCTGGACTGTCAGCCTATGTTGGCGGTAGGGAACAGCATGGCTTTTATCACAAGTGGGAACCCAATGAAAGGTTTGAAAAAGTTAATCATGTCAGAGATTTCAACAGCCATTTTTGTCTGGGGCCTGACAGTTTCTTGCCCCAAGCAAAGTGACAAAATAATTGAAGGTTTCTATTGAAAAAAAAATAAGATGGTGAAAATTACGATGAAGAAATTTGCCAGAAAACTGAAAAACAAAATAAAAAATTGCCAGAAAAAAAAAAAAACTAGACTAAAAGAATATTTGATGGTAGCTAAAAACAAAAACAAAAAAAAAAGAAACCCCCAAATTCATTTAGTCCCTATATTAAGGAAAAAACTTGAATTCAAAGAACATGATTTCCTTCCTTGAAATTGGCATTGGTAAATTCATTCTTTTTTTTTCATTTTTATTGGCAATTAATCTATCATTACATTTTTTTACCCATTTACACAACAAGTAGGCCCCATTGCAACCAGATGGTTGTAAACTATATAAACTTTTTATGTGTAAAAGTATAATGAACAACTTTACCTGCATTATTACTAGAATCAATAAAAAATATCATAGAACATTCCAAAGAACATTTCAGAATTTTTTTGCCCCCACTTGCCAAGGTTGGTTGGCGAGGGATGGCTGAGGAGCAATAAAGTCTAAATTTTTTTTCGAGTCAAGATACGTTTAGTGATCAAACATCAACTCAATAGGTATTGATATTTAGAAACTGAACCAAAATTAATACCAAAAAAGAAATAGGTTAATTTTATATTTATCATTGTATTCTTTTAATCAACTATTTTCTTTTTCTAGCATTAAAAAATCCATCCTTTTTCTTTGTTTTATTGGAATACCCTATAATATAATTTTCCATTATATAGGGCCTATATAATGGAAAATTAGTGTACAAATAGGTCTGAAATCTGTTGATATTGCCTTAGTGCTTTTAGTGTATCTTGCCCTTCTTCATGTGGCTGTTTGTTTTAGTATTTATTTTAGTTCTAATATTATTGTTGTTGTAGCTAAAATTTCAGCATATAGGTTCAATTCTTAATGAGGGTGATTCCTACTGACAAATCCTAATGATGATGAAACAGCCGTCTAAGTACTCTCAAACTTATTGATGTTATCTATAAATTAAATCTTCAATGTGTGTGTGTGTGTGTGTGTGTATATATTTAAAGTTATAAAACAACTTAGCAATTTTTTTTTCATGATATGAAATTAAATTTACAACCAGTTTAATGTTAATTTAAGCTTATAAGAGAAATCATCAATTTATGAGAGTCCATACAATCAGTTTAATGTTAATTTAAGGTTATGAATAAGAGTAGCAAATTATATAAAGTACATTTTTTTTCACTATATTAAATCATGAGCAAAAATATGTCATTTCAGGTTAAAAACCCTATCCCTACAACTTATGTTAAAAAAGCTTATATAATGATGATAATAATTACAATATCAATAATCAGAGCTGGGACTACCGATTGACATTCGGTAGATCGGTAGATCAGTACTACCGGCGGTAGATTTCTGATACCGATACCGATCATTCGGTATTTTGAAAAAACTACCGAATACCGCTACCGA
>JAYKTE010480848.1:0-10116 GCA_036873565.1 Xipholeptos notoides | reverse complement strand
ACAGGAGACAAAAATGAATAAGAAAATGATTTAAATGTTGTTCTCTACCCGAATATATATATATATATTCGATATTTATCAGAGGTACTCCCAAAAATCGCGTATCTAAGAAAACTCCTAGACACATAAAGTACAACTGTGGCAATTCTCGGCTGAGCCGTTTCGGAGTCCATAGGAAACGAACTCACAAGCAGACACACAGACAAAGTTCCATTTATATAAAGTTTATATATATATATTTATGTGTGTATGTGTGTGTGTGAGTGTGTGTATGTGTGTGTGGGTGGGTGTGTAAATACGAATGCACTATTATTCATTGTTTTAATAAAATCTGATTCTTAAATTCATACCAAAAGTACCTGTTTCGTTGTTTAAATAAATGTATATTATTTGACATAGTTTGTAAAAACTCAAACAATTTTTTACACAAAATCGCATAATATACGAAGCTTTCAATAATGATTTCACTGAAAAAAAATGTACGAGAAAAAAAAAGCTATTATTTTTAATTAATTTTTATTTTCGGTAAGCAGCTGTAAAAAACTTCCTTTTACTAGCTAGAACATAACATTAAATAAAAGTTATTACAAGTTTATTGTTAAATAATAAAGTTTAAAAATAGTAATAATAGATTTTATCTAAAAAAAACAATTTGCATTTTCTTTTCACATATAATTATTTAAACTAGATTTTATGCATTAATTGACAAAAAAACTAGTTTAATGTAATGTGTATGCCGTTAAAAAGAACAGGTTTTAAAACCATTTTAATAAAATTTACCTTTAAACGTTGCATTTTTAGAATATGATCCATTTCAAACTAAATTTTATACTAATCTTAGTTTACTAACTAGTTTAATCTTGTGGGTAGTGTGTTAAAGTTGGTCATTTCTTTTATTTTTTTATATAACTATGAAACAATTGATGACGTTGCTATTTCTTAATAAAGAACTTTATTTTATTCATTTATTTATTTATCTTTTTTAGATTTTGAGTTACGCCTCCTTCAGAATAAAAGGAAAAATGTGGGAGTTTGCATGCGAAGCTCATTAAATAAAATATTACAAAAGAAATAATGACATATGCCACGCCATGAATTACTGAAAATATTTTGTTTCTTCCAATTAGTTTATTTTCTTGTTGATCGTCATGTTACAATCTTGAAGTAGGATGAACGGACACTCATGCTGGAGATCTACCTGAGTCTCATTGATTTTATTATGAATACCTCATAGATCTAAGAACCTTTTCCTAACTAGAGATATGAAATAGGCTAGTCCCTAGGACTCTCCTGTTATGCGAAATATGTTGGATTGGGTTTTAACATATGTCACCTATTATTAAACCTTATGAGTACACCGAAGTGCATCAACTACATGATTTGGTCAGGTTGTTTTGTTTAACAATGATTTGGTCAGGTTGTTTTGTTTAACATTAATGAACATTAATGATTGCCTGCAGTGCTTCTGAATTAAAAATTTATATACTATTTTACAATTCTATATTATCATATTATAATTATGATTAATTAGTATTAATAAAATATTAACATGATAAAATATATCATTATAAAATTGCAAAATTATAATGAATGTAAATCAGTACAATAGTATTAATCAGAATTTAAATATAATCGAAGCGATTAGGATTTGAACTTGTATATTACGATTCCAAAGTAAAAGAGGCAAGAACCGTGTTGGGCAAGTTCTTGAACTTCGGAATCGCAAGAGTTCAATTTCCAATTATTTCACTTTTATGCTCGCCATCTTGTATTTTTTCTGATGCGTTTGTGATTTCTACTAAGCGTTGGGTGGAGGGTCCATTTGGCCAGTTTTGGTTTCTTTGTATTGTCGTCTTGTAATCTGCAAGGTAGCCGGTCCAGTTTGCGTGTTGTCTGGCAACTTTGTTTGCTTTTTTATTCAGAAATCGTAAGGCAAGATTCGGAAATATTTGTGTAAAGTTCGGCCTGATTTAAAGGAACAAAAAAATAAACAAAGATGGTGGGGTTTGTAAGTTGGGTGAAGAAATTGTTAGTGTGAGTGCCTTATTCAAAATTGAACGTTCACAGGCTATCAGATGTGTTCCGTCATAGTTTTTGTGATTTGACACTTTCTATAAAAAGTTAAATGTCGAACAACACATGAAAAACATTCATTCAAATGATAAATGGCACACAAAAACTAAAAAAAGTTATTAATATAAGTAATGTGAGATTGTATCGAATCCCAACCCTCCGACAGGGTTACACATATTGATATAAGCTAGTAACCAAATAATTTATGTGGACTTAAAAAGGTAATCGAGGAAAAAGTATGTCATTTTCATGGGCTTACATAAACCCACACATACACACACAGCCATATAAAAACAATCACTTGTATGTCATTCCCCATTGTTGACTATTAATTTGTTTAAATAAATACAAGTTGAGTCGTTGCAACCAGATGGTTGCAAGTTATTTACGAGGATCGTTCCAAAATTAATGCCTCCTATTTTTTTAAGTCATTTTTTTTAAGTTGAAGGGCTATGAAAACGGGAGTGGTACCATTAAAACGAGCAACGTCTAGTGCTCCAGAATTTTTCTACATGGCTATCACCATTCTCAAAGCACTTTTGCCGGCTATGAACGAAGTGGTCCATTTTCGCGTCCGGAACGCGCGTTGTCACTAACATCTCTGGCACCACTCTGGATCGGTTGTTGATTGTGAATGTTGATCGGTTCAATTTTTTATGCATGAGGGAATTCAATGACACATCTTTGCTTCTTACGCGTGCCCATGGCTTGGGGTCCTTTCTTAGATTCTAACACCGTCAATACCTGAAAGAGAGAGATTTAATTTTCAGGTTATGAATGCATAAGTTCAGTCATTATGACGATGCAATTTGCAATACTATCTGATCCATTTGGGCAGAATAAAAATATGAGGCATTACTTTTGGAACGACGCTCGAAATTATAAAACATACATGCTGTTTGCCCACAGATGTTTTAGGGTAAACTTTTCACCCTTAGATTTAAGATAAAGATATTGCGGCCACATTTCCCGTTTCTATCGTAATACCACTGACTTTACTAAGCCTCGTTGTATCCTGGAAAAAAATCACTTTTTAATGTCTGTGGGCATAATTATTTGAATAAAATTGTATATAAAATCATAAGAATTTTTTCCATAACTTTACCAAAGCAACATTTGGTTGCATTTACTAATTCATTATTTCAATCTTAATTGAATGCTGAAATTTTGGTCAGCTTTATCCCCAAATCAGACTTATTAGAATTCTTCTTTTTGTCTACTGTGACAGTATCGACAGCTATCGATTATGGTTTTATTAAGATTTTGGTATTTTTAAATCCTCAAAAATGCACTTGGGATAAATAGTATGACGTTTGGGGAGTATTAGCATTCGTTTGCCGTTTTTGTACTCTAACTGTAGGTCACAGAATGAAATATCTAGAGTGATATAGAGCTTTGGGTCCACTACCTATACGGTTCACAAGAAACTGTTTAAAATATCCTAAAGGGAGATGAAAACTGGTTATGTTTGGTTGTCTAAATTTATTTGACGTGTTTTGATAATTACTAACTAAATAAAAGCCAAACGATAACGGACATAGATTGGCATAGTACCTGATAATATTTAATGTATGTGGAATTTCTACCACTATAGGTTAAATAACGGGTTTAGTTTTTAGTTCCAAGGAGGCTCCCAAGTTCTAAATGAAGGTTCAGGGGTTTAAATAACGCCTAAAGAAGGCAAAAGAGCACACGGGCCAGAATTTTGTGGTGATAAACCTGAAGATAGGAGTAGAAGTCCGAATAGCTTAAACAAAGATTTTTTAAATAGTTATTTTTTATTTCCTTTATTATCCCATATTATACTATAAGTTTTAAGTAGACAAAAGTTGGTTGGCGAAATTCTCTGTCATCGATATGACTTCTCTGCTTCGCCCACATATCGGCTGTTAAAGTACCCCCCAGTGGGTCTAAACAACTTATAACTGAGTACGAAAGAGAACCCAGACGATATGTTTCTTTTTTCATTTTTTAATACATTTTCATTTCTTTATTATAATTTTTTTTGTAACCGTTACATTAAACCTTCATGTCAAGTTTCGAATAGCTTCATTGAGCACGTGACAGATTACAGGTGCCTGATGTGTCGTACAATCATTTAAATACTTTTCTTTCTTTCTTCATTCTTTTTTTCTTTTCTTTATTGGGGTGCGGTCTGGGGTATTGGGAAATTAAAGTCCGTAGCCTCAACATGATATTAATCTGGTCACCTGAGGGAGAAGCCAAGTAGTAGTACTTGGATCCAGCGACAATTAGACTTGTTAACCCTTTCTTTGGCAACTTCTTTTCTCAGATAAAATATTTCATTGTCAGATGAATTTTTATTTATAGTATTTTAAATGCTGGTTATGGAGATGGCTTTTGCGAAGAAAGAACGGGAGGAGAAAATTAAGTTTGAATAGATTCAAAAGATTTCTGTTATAATCCTCACATAAAGAAATAAGATAATTTTGTTAAGTCTAATGGGGGGATCGTTCCAAAATTAATGCCTTCTATATTTTTATTCCACCCGAATGAATCAAGGTGGATTGCAAGTTGCATTGTTATGATGACTGGGCGTATGTATTCATGACCTGAATCACTGTGTTGCAGATATATTTACTTGGTCGAGCACCAACCCAAGTTCGGCACAAGGCCATTTTTTATGTGCTCATCCCTGGGATTTTGTAATCAGTGTTACCTTTCACCTAGATGAGTTACTCTCCCGAGTTAACGAGCCTCATGTGTGTTTCAGATATTGACGGTGTGTGACTCTATGAAAGCTGCTTTCATAGAATGTCACACGGTCAAATCCTCCTTTGAGATCAAACCCTGCTTTGTTTTCAGCAACAAACATTTTAAAAAATATATAATATATGTTACATCTTTACAACTTCTGGATATTTCGAAAGATATTTATTTGTCTGACCAGGCTGCCATTTGCATCCCTATAATAATTTAATCGAAAAGAGAGATAAATTTAATAAATAAAAATTTTTGGATTTCTCAAAATTGTCATGTGAAATTTTAAGTTTTAAAATAAAAAATAAGCCTTTATCATAGGAGTTAGATTTCTTGATTTTTTAGCGTTTAGTGTCCCAAAATCAAATTTCTTTTATTTATTTATTTTTTTCAAGAGTTGATAGGGACACATCCAATCGTGTTAAGAGAGAATGTTGCTTCTTTATGATGTCACACGGATATGTCTTCGTGACATCATAACGTAAATTACCAAACTTCCGAAAGAGGATCAATTCATTGAATCATAGTAGTGATACACTGTAATTCAAATAACAGACTATCTTCATACAACATGATTAGCAAGTTTTTTTTTTACACTAGATTTAACAGCCAGAAAATATGATAACTCTTCTTTGATAAATTATATTATATTTCTGTCTTGAGTTTCTACAATTTATTCATGAAAATGTTTATATGGGAATAGAAAAATATGTTCCAATTGTTCTACTACGTGGAGATTGGTTTGATCTATCATAATATATATCGTTTTCGAAAAAGGCTACCGGTAAAAGCAGCCTTTGCTAAAAAGATTTATTTAATACCTTACACATGTGAATTACTGGTAGGCACTTCTAATTCAAAGTTTTGATGCGAGTTTAAACAGGATTAAGAATTTTTATCAGTCTGTAGTTGTCGAAGAAAGATTATTAAATAAAAGAGGGAAATCTATATTTGAAATGAAAGTAGTTAAAGAGAAACAGAAATAAGATGAAAGGGAAAATAAAGAATTTTGATCTACCTGCATTTATCAAAGAAAGATTGTTAAAAAAACGAGTTAAATCTATATTTGAAATGAAAGCAGTTAACGAGACATGAAAGAGAAAAATGTCAAATGAGAAATATTTTCTTGCTTAGAAGTGAGTATTTCAAACTTTTTGAAATGCCCTTCTTGGCATGAAATCAATCTAAAAAATAATACTAAAAACAATTTTATTTTAACTACTATTTATGATTGATTTTAACAACAACGCAAAAATTACCAAAGACTTTTATGAACTGTAACTATAAGCGAGTTAAATAAGTGAGTGTTGGTAACTTAGTAGAAGAAAGCTTGTTCGCAACTTAGGTGACTTGAGTTCAAATGTCAATAAATGTCAATAATCATCATTTCCATTTTAACTTTACAGTCGTATTCTATATGAAAGAATTCAAATAGTCATGTATTTCTCTAATTATAGAAAGAACTTAATTTGGAAGGCAATAAATAGACAGACAACTCTTTCATTAGATTAAAATTTCAATTTAGAAGGCTTTGGACAGACTCAAAAACCCCGGTTCAACAGATAAAACCTTTAAGATTTTTTAGTTGTAAGAGAGTATTATCTCAGGGAAAGGGTTCAATCCCAACTTAAGAATACGTTTCAAGAACTAACACTGCCCCCCAATCATGGTTAACAGAATGAAAACAGTCTATCCCCGTAGACTTAATAAAGAATTAAGTTCGAGGTTCTTTGAATACGATATAAAGGTCCCCAAGTTCGATCACCTGAAGAGGGCCAAAAGGTTTATCGACCGAAACGCTGTGAAGAATAATAAAAATGAGGACAATAGCCAGCAAATTCGGTACACGAATTATAGTTTCATGTTTTTTTAGTAATGATTGAATTTAGGTTTTGGAAAGACGGACCGACGGCTCTGTTATTATGTAATTTGGAAAGCTTCGGACCAACTGACTCTCTTCTTATAAGAAGGATTTATGGTTAAGTAAATACAGAATGTTTTCGGAATCCATGGGATGAGGCTTGATGATTTGTTCAACTATTTTTCGGACAGCTGTCCTCATTTTTGTAATTGTTGTCTTCACAACGTTTCGGTCGATGAACCTTGAAAACAGCCGAAGGATTCTACGGCCGAAACGTTGTGAAGACAGCAATAACAAGGATAAGGACAGCAGTCCGAAAAATAGTTGTATAAATACAATATATTTCGATATTCTAAATGGTTTCGTTTTGCTGTTAAATAGTTTCGAATGTAATTAACCAAGATTCGATCGTTTGTTCTTTAATTCTCGTGAATTTAAACTCTTGAAAACAAGTAAAAGAGGTTGATTGATTTGTTTTACGGCTATTTTAATGCCGAAAACGATAAATTTTTATAAATATCTTTTTTCTGTAAACGCATTGTTTGAATTACACATGCTGTACTATTTATTCTATAGTTGGAGGAAATGTGTAGATTCATGCCTTTCTCAAAGGCTTTGGCTATGAATACAACGGAACTTCTGGGATTTGAACTCGTGATTACGATTCTCAAATGGACTTCTGCGGTTAAAAAAAAGTGTGTAAGGAAGGCGGGGACGGAGAGAAAGAAAGATTGAGAGAAATTACGTACATTATTCAAGGTAGTGTTGGGACGATTCCTAAATTTTGTCCGATTCCGATACCGATTCCGATTCCAGGAAAATGCTGATTGACGATTCCAATTAACGATTAACTTAAAAATTCAAGAGAATCGTAATGAAAGAATCGTAAATCTAAGATATTTATTTAACGATGCAATTCCGATCCCCCCCCAAAAAAAAAAAAAATAAATAAAATACACGATTAATGATTACGATTCCAAGGAACCGTCCCATCACTAATATATATATTATTTGTTTATTTTTTCCTTAATTCTTCATGAGTGAGTTGGTCTGTCATAATTTATTCTTCTATCGATTCCAATATCTGGCAGTCTTCCTATCCGGTTTTTTTAGATTGTTTCTAATTCTCTAATGTTGATTGGTATTGTGTGTAAATTTTAGGGGTTTTTATTATTTTTTTTTTTATTATTATTATTGATGATGATGATCATGATCATGATGTTATGGTTGTATTTTTATTACTACCATCATTATTATAAAAAAAAAATAAACATTTTTCACATATTTTTGTGGAGTATGTCTAGTTGTTTGAGGTATTCTTGTTAGAAAGTTTGTAGAGTATTTATGGTTATATTGATTCGTTCTTTGTTTAAATAAATGGCATGTAGATGCAGGTTATTGCATTGTCTGGAGCGGAAATTTATTTTATTATTGAGACCAACAAGGAACAAACCCTTCCCCTAAAAAAAATCATGCCATAGAATATTTAGAAATATTCCCTGGGGGTAGCAATAATTGTTCTCGACACTAAGCCGATGCACCCAGCTAATACCTTCCCTGCTCTGTATTACCACATACACCACACCGCTCTTATCCATTACTACTCTCCACTCAAATAATTTTCGTATTTTGGGCCTGGTTTATTATCAGTAATTAAGAATCGTCTATTAGCTTTCCAATTAGGCATATGAGAATCAATAGGAGAAAGATATAATAATTATAGATCTCGAACACTCACTGCTAACAATCCCCCTCGACCGGCCGAATGAAATCAGGTGAGATTTTCTCATTAACACCGGCAAAATAACTTGCCAATTATAACGACTGGTTCCCTGCCCCTAAACCTGCTTAGAACGCAGCCAGGCGTGAGAAAAATTTCGCTGGCCGCTGACATTAGCATTCTTAAGATTTTAGGGTCATTCAAAAGACAATTGAACCGAGAAGTCACTCATTTTCTGATAGAATTTAATTCCAAGCTGATGCAATGCCTTCCTTCCTACCTCCTCTCTCCCATAACCAAGAAAATATCTTTTATTTTCAATTAATGGCGCATTCTTTATTCTAATCATCTATTTCTATTCCATGGCGTTTTAGCGAAAGTTTATAAAAATTATGAATACAGAAAAGTAGAGGGAACAGTGGGGTTGAAACAGGGGGCGTGAGGGGCTCTCTGCCACCGGCAGCACGTACTGGCAGTCGGCATTTTGAATGGGTGAATATAAAGAAGAAAAAAATAAGAATAATAAAAAGCTAACAAAAAATCTTAAATGTTATACCCAAATGTGTTGTTAAAGTTGTAATATTTATGTTTTATATGTGTAAATAATACTATTTTAAACGATTTTTCAACTGTAGCATCAGTTTTCTGTCGAATGAAAATAAATATTTTGAGTTGAATATAATTAGATCCTTGATTGTAGCTTCATTAAAATAAATGTTTTGAGGGTTTTTTGGAATTTTGAAGGTTAACTGATTATCAACGGCCAGTGTTTAAATCTTACGACCGCACTGGATGCAAAAAAAGGTTGCTACGCCACTGAGGAACTGTATAATATTCTAAATTAGGTTTTTTTTTTAAAAGATTATCTCTGCCTGGAATTGATAATATGGCCGCATTATTGTAAAATTAGATTGTGGCTTTTCATTTTATTTTTGGTTTACTAAAATGAGTCACGTAATGGAATATTAATACCAAGTTAATAATGAATTCGAGTTATTGCTAATCTTCGCAAGATATAAAAAAAATGTACAATAGAATTTGTTACGATAAAAATTTAAACAAATTTTCTAAAAATACTATTTGAAGATTTTTTCCAATGAAATTGCAAAATGAATTATTTCTATAAAGAGCACATCTATTTAACCATGAAAGTAAAAAAAAATTCATGTGCGCAGCGATTTTTTCCTACCAAACTCTTTCGCCAATTCTTTATCTACAGTCTTGGAATTTGACATGAATGAATTCCGAGTTGGGCAAAATTTCTAATAGGTTTTTAATCCGTAAAACGTCGATTGAGATATACTTTTTTCAATTTTGATAATTTACCACATCATGGTTGTCAACAGACGCTACAACCAGTATTTCACAGAAATATTTGCCCGAACGTCCAAATAAAAAAATGGCATGTGAACTTTTTTTTTAAAATAAAAATAGTTCAGCAATATTTTAAAGTATTACAACTTTCTTTTACGAATAGAGTTTAATTGAAAATAATAGTGAAACCATTTATTTCAAGTTTTTTAAGCTTCCTGGCAAACCCGGGCAATATTTCTAGTGTACAATATAATTTGTTCATATAAAGATGCCAAGAAAAATCTAAAAATACCATAGTAGAAATGTTTACAATAAAATTGCACTATTTCTATAAAATGCATGTGTGTGTGTGTGCGTGTGTGTGTGTGTGTCTATGCGCCCACATGAATCAAGTTTATGGCATAGTGGTTAATGTTCTTTTTTGTTC
>JAYKTE010480737.1:0-10117 GCA_036873565.1 Xipholeptos notoides | reverse complement strand
AATTTCTTGTCCTTTACTTTTCCAGGTTTAATAGATTCTTAAGAATATTACTTTTCATGCGCGCATTTTTCCATATATATATATATATATATATATATATATTTTTAATATTTTCTTTTGAATTTTTTCTTGTTTCCTAACAAGAGTTTTTTTGTTTTTTTTGTTTGAATAATGACATTCTGCCTAAATATACTAAAATTATTTGTATATAATTTTAGGTAAAACTTGCTGATGTTCTAGGAAAGTTTATTCTTCCTGTCAACCTCCAAAATGAGTGGCCACCAAGTTGCTTGGCCATCCAACTGGCTACTACTCAGTTCATTGATGGCTTCAAGATTTCTGAGGGTATTTTATATTTCATATTTTCTTGTACATTTTATATTTCATATTTTCTTGTACATTTCAAAACTACTTTGAAAAAAATAGCTTGGTTTTAGTTGCATTTTTTAGAAACAAATTATATAAATATTTTAGCTGATCTATTTCGCTTTGTTGGCTTTTCTGCTATGAATAATTTTTTCAGTATTTTTTAAAAATTACTTTAAACAAATAAAGTTTGAAGACAAGCAAATTTGAAAGCAATTAGAAGATTAAAGGCAAAAAATTTGAAAGCAATTAGAATATGAAGCTAAACAATTCTGGTATTCCCTATAAACTAGTTTCCAAAGATCAAATGGGGATTAAAAATGTTTCTGACCATAAATGACTCTTTAGATGTTAATAGGCCATTAAATGCACACAATATTTAAATATGTATTTAATCTTTGAAAAATAGTGAAATATGTTATACTTTTTGATTCTATTCTTAAATAGAATAGTAATTTTCTTTCAAAGTCTAAAAATATTTATACACAAGCAAATATTTGTATAAATATAATTACGGTTAAAGGGAAAGTAAACTTAAGACAGGATGAAACTTTTATCATTCACAACCAGCAGAATAGCCTCGTGTTGCCTAACGATTCTGTCAGAAATATATATTTATATTATAACTTTATATTAACGGCTATCTTGGGCCTTCAGAGTTCTCCCTTTGGTTCTGTCTTTTTCCTGTTTATTCCTTTAATTTCCTTTACGTCTGAGTAAATGATCTTATGACTGAAACATTCAAGTATTGACAAACGGAAATATAGTATTTTCATTTCTCTTACAAAAACTTTTCAGCACTGTACAAATAGAAAACATTTAAAATTTTTGGAAAACAATTGACCTATATTGGAACATCTAAACAAAAAAAACAATAGCTTATACCAAATAACTCCCTCATAAAGATCCCAAGAGTAACCATTCACACCAAACAATTCCCAAACAACAATTTTGGCACTAAATAACCAAAGAAATTGATGTGCTGTTATAAAGAAAAACAACCAGCCAATCAACAATATGCTTGTCAAAATGTATTCCTCCTTTTTACTTATATATATATATATATATATATATAGGAAGTAAATATTTCTTGACAATATGAAGTAACAATGACAATAGAAAAAAGTTATTCAAATGTTGTCTTAATATCTATACACATTTCACTACATGGATGTAGCTTTGTCAATAAAAAAAGAAAAAGTGATATATGATATGACTGTTTCTTTCTTAGACATGATGCTGTTCATTTTTTAGTAACAGCATTGTGTCTAAAAAAAATACTATTCATAATTGAGTCCTAAATTTTCATTTGAATATTGTTATAAAGTCAATATTAATTTCTAAAATGTAGGGGAAGATCTCGACTTATAACAATATGCAACTAGCAATTTATAAGGAATTTTACAAAACTCTTTTTCATGATTGGTTCTGTATTGTTTAGACCTGTTATTCAATTTTTGAATTTTATAATTTTTTCCCTATATTCTTATACAAGAGAAACTTTTGTACTTTTTCTTTAGCCTGTAAGTCTCCTCATCACTCTGTTCAGAACTTAAGTCCAAAACCTGATGGTCTTCCAGTTAATGTAAAACTGATTGCTAAGGAGATTCACAAGTGTTTGAAGTCTTTGAATGAAAATAGACAACATTCTCTAGAACGAAAACCATCTTTATTCCGACGGGTATGCTGCAATATATTTTTCATTTTTATATTAAACTATTATGACTAGAGTATTTGTTGCTCTTACTTTTATGATAAATAATATAACCACATAATCATTTTTCCTGAAAGAAAAATACTTTAAACTGAATTTGAAAAAACAAGCAATTTTGACACATATTTGTCATTTTAAAGAAAAAGCTAGTTATTAATTATTCATTCTTGATGATTCAGTTTTAGTCATTAGAAACTAGAGCTGTTCTGGCTATTTATACAATATAAACTTTTCTAGCACAAGAATTTTGTGGAATTATTCATTCACTACTTTCTATCTGTTTTTATTTGTTAATTGAAATCATCTGGAATGTAAAAAATAAAGCCATTTTAGCTTTATAGTTTTAACAGTGTCTATAATGAATAGAATATCTATTATATTTTTGTAAAATAAATTGGGAAAAAGAATTTTCTTTAAACTTAATTGAGATTTATTCAATTTTTAAACTTTCAAGTTGAGGCAACTGAGCCAGTTTATATTGGTTGACTGAAACATCTCATTCTAACTTTTGGAAATTTATCCACTATTCCAAAAAATTGTAATGGCCGATAAGTCATTAAACACAAACCAAAGCAAACAATTGTTTAAGAATCTAAAAGATTGAGAATGCTATTCATTCATTTATTCGATTAATTTTATTTTCCAGTATTGATTTTAATAAAGTTATTTCATAGTTTTCTAACTTTCTGTACTTTTTTTTCTAGACATCTAAGATCAACAACTGTCCAATGAATACTACTGTCCAGTTTCAAAGTTTTTATGGAGAAAGTTCTTCATCATATAACTCTAAAACGCTTATTGTTATTAGTCTTCATCAGGAACAGTATGCTTTTGTAAGTATCAATGGTATTTCTAATTTATACCACAATTGATAGCTACAAGTTATTCTTATATACAAAAAATAAACCTATAAAATGGACAAATGAATTTAGCTTCTGTTAATATAATTGGTTTAAATTGTTAATACATTTGAAATTTATGGCTAATATTCAAATTATTTGAAGATAAATTTTAATTTCTAAATATATTTTTAATATTTTCCATCGGAAAATAGTTTATTAGCTTTTCTTACTAGTGAGTCATTTAAAACTTAGTAATTTAAATTAAAAATGTACCAATTTTCTGCATGACTTTCCTATTATATATTCATGTAATATATATATATTTTTTAAGTATTTTGTGGTATTCATTAACATTATAACTTAACCATAACTACTCCCCACTATAATTTCTTTTAAGAACTTATTTAATTCCTTTCTTAGTGAGGGTTTGTAGAATTCATTTTGAATTTTACCATTTCTTTTAATTCTATTGTTATTAGTAATAACTACAGAGTTAAAAGAAATGGTAAAATTGCAAAATAGTCAAGTAACAAGTAGGACTATGGCAAGAATATTATTTAATAAAAAAATATTGTCACAGCCCTAATAATAGTATTTCTACAAAATAAAAGAATCCCAGATCAAATAAACAATCTAGAAAGCTCAATGTGCTATTAATAAAGAAAATCTCAAACCCTAATTTGCTTTGGTATTTTAATAATTTGCTTTTTGATTACATTATTTAATAAACAATATGAAGAATTGGATTTGGTATTTAATAATCCACAATGACTGAAATACTATTAACTGAAGAAAACAAGCCAAATTAATATTTTTTTGGAATGACTAGGATAAGATTTGATAATATCTATATTTACTGTGTGAACTGCAGTCCTCATCTTTAGGTTTATTAAATTCACTGTTTCTTTCACCTGAAGAAGGCCTTAGGAATAATGTCTGAAACGTTGTCAATTGTATTTACTTTATTGCATAAAGATGAGGACTACAATCCACAGAATATATCTCCATAAGCTAACTTTTTATAACAATCTCTTTTCTTATTTTCATTTTTTTTTTTTTACAGGGTTGTCAAATAAAACAGTGGTTGCAGGAAGATGGCTTTATTGTTTGGCTGACCACTGAGCTTGATGCCAGTAAGAGATTTTATAAAAATACAGATTTTGAAATAAATAACTAATAATAAAAAATTAAATAGTAAAATTCAAATTGGTATTTAGAATTTAGAAACTTTCTAAATTCTAAATACCAATTGGAATTTTACTATTTAATTTTTTTCTATGATTATACTTATGGAATTAGTCATTTTATCTTTAATTTTGACTTGACATTTTATATCTTTACCTGAGATTATTCTATTTCAATTGTTTTGCTGCTGGATTTATAAGAGTTCTTTACACAAAGACAAATCAAATTTTTAAATGATTTTTACTACCTTTCAGATACTAATTCCCAAATGGGATGTCAGAAATTCCAAGAGAAAGCAGATGAAGCAGCAGCAATCATATTTGTTCTTTCAAAAGCTTATACATCGAGTGGAAGATGTCTACAACAGGTTTGTTTGATTTAGTTTTAAATCTTAATGGTTTTATTAATAGAGCTGTGACAATATGCTTTTATTAAAGAATATTCTTGTAACAGACTTGACTATTTTGCAATTTTACCATTCCTTTTAATTCTGTAGTTACTATTAATAACTACAGAGTTAAAAGAAATGGTAAAATAGTCAAGTAACAAGTAAGGCTGTGACAAGAATATTCCTTAATGAAAGCATATTGTCATAGTCCTATTTATTAAATACATAGATATTTGCTAGACACATTCTGTAGTATATTAAAGAATATTATTAAAGCCCTTCTGGTTTAAGTTTAAATAGAAAGTCCATAATTATATGAACATCATATTTCAAAGTAAAACTTCTTTTTCAAGTGATTGTTTTTTTTCATTTAAATTCAAATCATTGATGTTGATTTCATGTCTTCATAGTGACAAAATATATTTTATCTAAGATGGAATATTTCTTTAAGTCCTTCATTTGGGGATAGAAATAGTTAGCAAATAGATAAATATTTAATGATTTTAAATAATGCATAAAAAAGAATTGACTTTCACTAAATGTTTGCATCATAGATTTAAAAAAAAAAATGATTTTAGAACTAAGAATATTTTTATTAAAATTCAATTATAAAGAATCACCTAAATTGGTTATTGTAAGAATATTTTCAATCTCTGTTATTAGTTACCCTAGGCATTACAATAAACTGATACTGGTGATATAACTTCAATTTTTTAAATAATTTTTGATAATTTGGACTTTTAAAAAATTTAGAATTTTAAAATAATCATAGATATTAATATATTGATCAATCTTTTTAAATTTATGTTTATTATATTTAAACTATTTACCTGACACATCCAGATGGTTTGTATTTTTTATTAATGTTAATTTCAAAGATTTAGCTTCATTTAATCACAATCTTTTTTTGGGGGGCGAGGAGGAAGTCAACTTGCCCAAGTGGATCGGCAATCTGACTTCGGAATCATAGTGCGCAAGTTCAAATCCCAGTCATTCCATTTGCATTTATATTCAGAGTAATATCCTTGGGAAAGGTATGAGTCCCCACATTCTCTCCAGATTGGGTTAAATAGTGTATATTGTGTCATTCAAAAACAAAACTGAGTGTAGACAAAAACTAATGTTTACCAAAAATGATTGTTCTCGGCATTAAATGACCTAAAAGTGGTTGCAAAAAAAAGCAAAAAAACATTTTTTTTTTATAATGAAAAATTGATATTTTTTTTTTTTTTGTTATAAAGGTTTTCTACTGTGAACATCGAAAATGGATGATAACTCTGAAGTATGAAGAGTTTAATATTCCTTGTTGGATGAGCATGTTGATGCTCTCTTCTAAACTTAGAGTAAGTGTTGTTAAATTTTTCTTTTAATACATATTTTTTTCTAAAGCTGATTTTGTTTCTGCTCTTCTTTTTATTAAGATAATTTCATATTGTAGCCTTTATCTTATTTACTATATTGGACTTTCAAGTTCTCTTGTTTTTAGTATTCTTCAAAGTTAGTAACCTACAATTATTAACCTCGACTTCTTATTAGATAACATCTCTTTCCACTCCCTACACCATGAAATTTCTATCAGTTAACTTTAATCTTGTTTTATTCTTTCCACTTACTGGGACCCGAGTTAAACTTATAACTAGGGCTGTGACAATATGCTTTTATTAAAGAATATTCTTGTCATAGTCCTACTTGTTACTTGACTATTTTGCGATTTTACCATTCCTTTTAATTCTGTAGTTTTTACTAATAACTACAGAATTAAATGGTAAAATCACAAAATGGTCATGTCTATGAAAAGAATATTCTTCAATAAAAGCATATTGCCACAGCCCTACTTATCAGGTTTAATTAAAATATGACTATCTCTAACCAAATATCTTAATCCATTTAACCATTTGTTTGAATGGATTGATTTTTCAGTAATAATTTTTTTATTAAGAGTTTATGATAGTTTAATTTCTAATCCTCTATCATAATACAAAAACCTCAACTTTTTAAATTACTTTAAACAAATAAAGCTTGAAGGCAAACAATTATAATATTCCCTAGTAACTAGTTTTTGAAGATCAAATGGATTTAAAAGAAATATTTCCTTGCCTTAAATGACTCTTTACAGGTTGATAGGCCTTTAAACACAAACATACATCATAATACAAAAACAAATTCACTTCTTTTATGATCACTTCATAACAATCTTTTTTTAATATTTATATCTTTATTCAAAAAGATATAAATATTAAAAAAATATTGTTTTTTTTTATTTAAAAGAAAAATAACAAAATAACTCTTAATAATAAAACAAAATAACCCAAAATAAAATAGATAGATAAAACCTCCCCATAAAATCTATGTGACTTTAAATAACCACAAATGGTTGATAGGTCGTAAAACAACCAAACCCAAAAACAATAAAACAAACAAAAACAAATAAACTAAATAAAACAAATCAAAATGACTTCAGCATTAAATGACCTAGTGAAGGTCGATATGCTGGTTAAATCAATCAATCAACCAAACCAAACCAAAGCAAATAATGATTATTGAATATATTATTTTTCTTTGCAATCTGGTTTTCCTATTTTTGTTTTTAGGATGTTCACCAACCCAACTTTCAACAACTCTTATTGAAATGGGTGCGAGAAGCCCTTGATCCGAAAACCCAATCTTCTCCAGATCCAAATGAATGCAACGAAATAGAAGTCAAAAGCATTGTAAGTTCATCAGTCATTTTTCCTTTTAACAAATTGTAAGGATGGAAGTTGAAATAATCTACCAGAAATCTTGAAATCAATGGCTTTGACTGTTTACTTCCATGATAATAAAAATGATATAGATTTATTTCATTCTTATTAGAAATCATCAGTGCAACTCCTCCAGATATGCAAATTTCCAAATTATTTATTGATGTTAATTAAAAGTAACTACAATTGATTCATTTATAATACTGTCAGAATGTAGGTTCCATTTAAAATATATATATATATATATATATTTTTTTTTCTTTTTCTCTCAGATGCAAAATCTTAAGCAGAAAGTCAACCTAGATAAATGTATCTATATCACTGGCACATCCACACCAGATGACTTGACAAGCAACTTGTGTAGGTAAGTATCTTTCATTTAAACAGATGTAGGGATAGCACTGATTTCAAAAACCTGTGTAAATGAGACCCCTCAACTCAAGGAGAGCAACTTATCTAGGTAAAAGACAACACTGATTACAAAAAATACAGAGATGTAATGAGCACATCTAACTTGGCTTGGTGCTCGACTAGGTATATATATCACCTCTGATTTGAACAGATGAAATAATTTTGTATTTGTTAGATAGTGGCTCTAACCATGTGACATCCAGTGCAGTGTACTGGGGGTATAAGAGAATTAGTGCCCTTAAGAACAGGAGTCAATGCAGAAAGGAATACTATTCCTTTCTGCATTAACTCCTGTCCAACTTCGGACAAAGTACCAATGGCACAAGACCTGTAATATTATTGGAATATAAAATTAATTTAACTCAAATGAATCAATGAAATAAATTAATTTAATTTTTTCTTTACCACTATACAATAGTGTTTTATTTCTATTTCTTTCTTTTTCTTAAATGTTGTTATTCTAATTGCCTTTTACTTGCATTTCAGGTCTATTGGCAAACACCTAGCATCTATTGTTGGAATACAACTAGTGACGAGTGGCTATTATGGTGTAGCACAAGAGATCTGCAAAGGTTTCTTACAGAAACATAGTTCCAATGCAAATTCTTATGCATCCATTACACATATTCTACCAAAAGTTGATTGTAAGGTAAGAATAGCCTTCATATAAAAGTGAATCTCCGCTTTATCTATTTGTCAAATACTATTGTAACTATTTAGTATTTAAATTCAATGAGCATTATTTTCTAAATACTTTCTTTGTACTATTGTTTTATTTTCACTTGTTTTACTCTGCTCCTTCTGCAATAACTGAGTAAATAAAATAAAAAAAACATTGTATTCTTGACACAAGGCTTTATTTTTACTTTTTTCGTGTTTTATACTTAACTCTTTGTTTTGGTTCTTATGTTAAACAATGTTTCAGCTATTTAATATAATTTCCAATCTTTTTTTCAAATGTTTGGAAAAAGGCTTGGAAATTATATTAAGACACGCAACCCAGCGACTAAGTTTCTTGTTAGAAAGCAAGAAAAAATTGAATTAAAAATATTAAAAAGGAAAATTAAATTTCTTTTTAATGAAAGATGTTTGTGTGTGTGTGTATATATATATATATATATATTTACATAGAAAGGACTTAAAAGAGAAATAGTAATCTTACCTTTTATTAAATCAATATTTTCAAAACCAAGTAATTTCAATTTTGGTTCAATGTGTTCCATAAACATTGGAAAAATCTAAAAGGTCAAAAAAGCTTTATTTAAATTTTACATAGCCTGAAAAATTAGCATTTAAAGTGTGTTCCATCATTATGGTCCACTCTGTATAATTTGGGAAAATAGCATTTAAAATGTGTTCCATCATTTTGGTCCACTTTATATTGTTTCAAATAGTGGATAACATGTACAATTCTTGTATACCAGTTGTATAATAAACATATATAGTAATTTAGGTCAGTTTTTTAATCTTGGAAAATAGCATTTGAAATGTGTTCCATTATTATGGGTCACTGTATGCGTGTGTGAGTTAATGAGTGTCTGTGTGTGTGTATTTGTTGATGAGTGTCTGTGTGTGTGCATTTGTTGATGAGTGTCTGTGTGTGTGTATTTGTTGATGAGTGTCTGTGTGTGTGTGTTGATGTGTGTGTGCGTGTGTTGGTGTGTGCGTGTGTGGATGTGTGTGTGTGTGCGTGTGTTGATGAGTGTCTGTGTGTGTGTTTGTTAATGACTATGTGTGTATGCGTTACTGAGTGTCTGTGTGTGTGTTACTGAGTGCCTGTGTGTGCATGCATGCAAACGAGTGTGTGTGTGTGAATTAATAAGTGTGTGCTAATAGAATGGTAAGAACTGAGTCTACCCAACCTGTTGTGAGACTCTTTCCGCATCTGCCACCATGAAAAGAATCTGCCCTAACGTGATGGGCTCTGCTTCAGGGGGAGGGGGAGACGCTTGATTCCCACCAGAATGGGGGACACCATTCACTTTAGAATTAAGGTTAGTATTACTATTGACTGGAGTCAAAGCACGGTCCGTTCGGTTGGCATTTAAAACAGTCGACTTTTCACTTGGTTTTAACTAAAGAGAAAAAAAAAAGAAATGAAAAAAATTAAAAAGGCATTCTAATTCACTTTTTGCTTCAGTCTTTCTAGATTTTAGTTAGGTTATTGGTTAATTAATTACAACTATTACATTTTTACTGAAATGGGAATCTGTAAATTATCTAATGAATTTTCACAGTAAAAATCATTTCCTATGTATTTTTATAGTAAAAATAATTTCCAATGCATTTAGATAGTAAAATTCTTTTCCAATGCATTTCTATAGTAAAATTCTTTTCCAATGCATTTTTATAATAAAAAATCATTTCCAATGCATTTCTATAGTAAAAATCAATTCCAATGCATTTCTATAGTAAAAATCATTTCCAATGCATTTCTATAGTAAAAATCATTTCCAATGCATTTCTATAG